>JAZDUH010000431.1:4542500-4752500 GCA_036419115.1 Scarus forsteni
CTTTTCTGGTCTCTGCCCTCGACGATCCTCCGCTCATATCAGTAAAGGTGATTTGTTATATTACTTGTATTTGTCCATCGAGTTTTGGCAGAGTTAATGTCTGGCTTGAAGCAGCTCTCTGTTTTTGCGTCCATGATGTTTACCCCTCGTACCGGAAGTCCTGTATTCAGATTTCACATAATTTTGTATATTTTTTATTTTAAATTTGGGGGCGTGGTGGCGCAGTTGGATAGTGCGCTTGGTCAGTGATCGGGAGGTTGCAGGTTCAAGTCCAGCTCCGGGCGACACATGGCGATGTGTCCTTGGGCAAGACACTTAACCCCAAGTTGCGCCCGCTGCTACGTCAGTGGTGTGTAAATGGGCATGAAAGGGTGTGAATGTGTTAGAGATACTGATGGATAACTCACATAGAAACTCTGAACCATCAGTGAGTGATTGTGATAGCGAATGGGTGTGAATGGGTGTGAATGGGTAGGTGTGACCTGTGGTGTAAAGCAGCTTTGAGTAGTCCAAGAATAGAAAAGCGCTATATAAGCTCAAGTCCATTTACCATTTTACCATTTAAATTTTGGTGTAATTTTGAATAGTTTGATTAAACAGCAACAATGCATATACTCCAGATTTAGTTTCCTTATTTACTCTTAATAAATGTATGTAAAGATGTGTTTGTGGATATTTATTAAGCTCCACAGGAGGACAGATGCATTACTCATCAAAATATAACACTGAAAAAATGAGCATGATTTTTAACTTGTTAGAAAGTAAAGATAAATAATATAAAAAGTATTCCTTTGTGATTTAATAATTCATGCATGAACGGGTTAAATAATCAAACCGTTTATGGAACACAACAAGGTCATGGACTCCATATTCAAAATTCAGCTGTGATCATTTTGAGTCAAAACATTTTTTTGTGCAAATTCAACAAAAGTTTCTCTAGAAATTTAGAAAGTGCATTCAGCAGCAGAAAACAATTATGAGGCTCCACGACTTTGACCTTTCACTTTTATGCAAGTTCTGGAGGGAAATCCTTAAAATCATTTACAAGTTCACGAGTTCACAAACAAAGAAATGAGACTGACTGACCTTCACCTAGGACTTTTTGACCTTTGAGGTCATGAGTCCATCCTTCTGTAAGGATGCTTTTTTGTGATTTCACTTTATCTCATCTTCTGTACTGGTATTTAGGAGACAAACTTAGAATAAAAGTCTGTATAAGTAGAGACATGGCACTGACCTTGACTCTTGACCTGTAACCCTATCAAATCTTGTTATTAATCATTTTTAGTCTGAAAAGACTTTTTGTGCAAAAACTTACAAATGTCCTCTCATTCATTTTTTAAAATATTTTATTCACAGCTAGGAAATAATAATTAGACTTCATGACCTTCACCTCAGACCACTGACCTGCAAATTGTTTGATGTTAGATATTCACCTGAAATGTAAAAAATGTGCAATGTTTAAAGAAAGTTCCTAAAGATGACCTTTAGACATCAACTCCACAGGAATGAGAGGATACAGGTATATGTGTAGGTCTCTCCACCCTCTCCTGCTCTTCTGTAACGCCGTAACGTTTGAGTGAGCATCCAATGGTGCAGAGACAGTGGAGCTTCATGCTGGAGCTTTGTGGTGGAGCTTAATGGTGAAGATTCCTGGTGGAGCTTCATGTGCAAGCTTCGTGGTGGAGCTTCTTGGTGGAGCTTCAAGATTGAGCTACGAGGTGGAGCTTCATGAGCAAGCTTTGTGGTGAAGCTTCATGGCGGAGATTCAAGGAGGAGCTACATGGTGGTGCATCATGGTGGAGCTTTACGCTGGAGTTTTGTGGTGGACTTATATGGTGGAACTTTGTGGTGGAGCTTGATGGTGGAGTTAAAAGGAGGAGCTACATGGTGGAGCTTCATGTGCAAGCTTCGTGGTGGAGCTTCAAAGTGGAGCTTCATTCTGGAGCTTCATTGTGGGGCGCCATGGTAGAGTGTCATGGTGGAGCATTATGGTAGAGCATCATGGTGGAGCTTTATGTTGGGGCATTATGTTGGAGTGTCATGGTGGAGCTTCATGGTAGAGTGTCAATGTGGGGTGTCATGGTGGAGCGTCATTGTGTGGCGTCATTGTGGGGCGTCATGGTGGAGCTTCATTGTGGGACGTCATGGTGGAGCATCATGGTGGAGGTTCATAGTGGAGCTGTTGTGGATTGTCTCTCCTCATCAGCAGAGGTTCAGTGGGTGCTGAAGCCTCTCATCTCTTTTTTACAGATGGCCATCACTCTATTAAACAGGGCGCTCTGATTGGATAAGCAGCTGACATACCTGTGGGTGATGCCAGGCCGTACCTCTGCCGTATTTCCCGAGTTTGACCCCTGGTGCCCATCATCACGTTCAGAGTTTTCCGGGTATTCCCTCTCTCAGAGACAATCGGCATTGTTGGACTGATTTAGAGCGTGATGAGTTCGAGGAGCCAGCTGCTGCTCCTCCTCTTCACCTGCACTCTGGGGAAACAGTGATATCAGCCGGGTCGCTCAGGGTGACGCCAGGGTTCAGCTGAGTTAAAGAGGGGGGGGCTGTCAGTGTGCAGCCAAACACAGACAGGAAGTGACCTGAGCGTGTGTGTACTAGGGCTGGGCAACACACACCAGAAATCATGCACTCATTTTAAAGGTAAACGTATAAACAGAATATATACAATAGTAATTTAGTGAAGAATGAACAAACAGTTGAAGACCAACTGAACACCAGATGAACCAGAACATCTTACCAGTCCATCTGGGAAAGAGCCCACAGAGATTGGAGAGGGCTGAACCTTACAGAAGCAGGTGATTGGACGATCATTCCATCAATCACACTCACTACGGGACAGTCAGACAAAGCAGTAGCACTACAGCAGCTGTGTAAAAGACAGAATGTGAGCTCCTGATCTTCAAACATGTTTATCATGCTCATAGCTTCTCCTCTCTCTGCTGGTGTGGACTCTGATTGGGCCGTCCCGCTTTGGGCCCGGCACAGGGGTTGTAGATTGGAGAGGAGGATGACATTTTTTGGGAATTCCCGTGGGTCACGTGGATTAATAGATGATCATTTTCAGCCGTGTTAAACAACCAGATGAGCAGACGCGTCCATTTTTGTAGTCATCTCTCAGTGAAAGCCAGCACTCTTGACCGCGCTAGCAACACAAAAGAACTACAAAAGTGGTTTGACTTTCTGTCACCACTGGAAGTGAAAAGCGACTCAGAGCAGCTGCCGGCGGCACACAAAACAAAACAACATGGAGGGAGAAGACTACACATCGAAAAGAGAGCTGCAGCACAAAGTTAAAAATAAGGATGCGTTGGTGTTACCTCAACAAGAATATATTTATATATACACTTTGCACTACAGGCATGTGAAACTTAAAGGCATTTTTTTTTTCAACTTGTTTGGTTTTATTCAAACGGGAACTGGACAGGAGTGGGAGTAATTTTGAGTGGGAGCAGGATGGAAGTGGGAGTCATTCTACGGGGGTGAGACAGGACAGGATTAATTTTTTTACTCCAGGCCGGGACAGGATTTTTTTCTCTGGGAGTTTTCTCGGGATGATCCAGCTGCACTGCACGGTATTTGTTTTTAGCCAACAGAAAAAACCTGGTGCTTTAAAAGAGAGGAGACTTCACATATGAGAGTGGAGGACTTCTGTTATTACTGCTGTATTATGATATGGTAAATGGACTTGAGCTTATATCGCGCTTTTCTAGTCTTTTGACTACTCAGAGTTGCTTTACACCGAAGGTCACACTGACCCATTCACACCCTTTTGCTCTCACATTCACTTCACTGATGGTTCAGAGTTTCCATGTTAGGTGGGCTTTACACGAGTACGAATTTGTAAGACTCTGGTAAAATAAACTATCGATCTGGTGATACTGACACACGGAGATGCGTATTTGTCCATGACTCCGCATCTTTTTTGAAAACGGGTCTGCAGGTGGATATCTGCGTATTCGTCTTCATGCCATTGTTGGTATAAACAGATAAGTCTGAGAAAGACGGTGACCTCATAGCACCCCTCCTCCTCCCCGCCCCCCAACCCACGTTGTCACGTAAAACAACAACAACAATGGTGGCAGCCGGGCTGATTCTGATCTTGTTCCAGCAGCTACAAATATTGCTACGACTTTTATACCAACATTTGCTCACAGAACACCAACAACACCAGCTACGGCAACAACAGCAGCAAGTGTTCATGCAGAGACGCAGAATGTTACGCGCACATAAGCACTTGTTGACGTGGAATCCACCTCAGAGCAGAACCAGGCGGGCAACCCGACAGGATTTTGTGTTGTCATGTAAATGCACAAGCTTATGCACAATACCATGTGTAAACAGAGATACATGTTTTGATGCTGACGCCAAGACAATACAAGGGCGTCCTTGTGTGAGGAGGGCCTTAGTTATCCATCAGTATTTCTAACACATTCACATCCTTTCATGCCCATTTACACACCACTGACGCAGCAGTGGGAGCAACTTGGGGTTAAGTGTCTTGCTCAAGGACACATCGCCATGTGTTGCCCAGAGCTGGACTTGAACCTGTAACCTTCCAATCACTGACCAAGCGCACTATCCAATTGCGCCACTGACGCCCGAATGATGAGGTATGACACATCTTGACTGAGAAATATGAATTAAAAATGAATGATAAATGAAAATAGCAAATCTTACTTTATGCTGACGTTTGGTTTGATTGTGAAGCACTGGAACATAATTTGTGAGCTCAACTGGCAGCATTTGTTTGAATGGAAATATCAAATGGTTAAAGGACTGAAAGACACATGGGATCACTTCAAATTATTTAAAGGAGACATATCATACTTGTTTCTCCTTTTCACTATGCCAGACTAGGATGCCTGTAAAGCATTTCTGCCCTCAGTACAAGTCATTTAGTTCCTTCATTGCCCCACAATAGCGTTCTCAAAATCCTCATTTTAGGCCATTATCAAGCTCTCGTTGAAACACGAGGATCTTAGGATGACCTACAGTTACCTTGCAACGTCGGAGCCCTTTGTGCTCTGATTGGTCAGGTCTATCGAGGATAGAGCCAGCCTGTCCTTCTTCTTCTACTGTATTTTCCGGCAGGCTCAAAGCAGCGACCGCGTATTGAGCCCTCCTACAGGCCAGAGCTGGTAATGAGTGAGTGTGAGCTAGGGAGCTATATACTGCTGCTGGTGGATGTGTTCCTCAGTGATGGTTTTGTGGCTAACGGACATCACAGAGGAGGAAGTGTTTTATCAGATTACTCCAATAAAAAGAAAGGTACCTTGTGTCGTCACGACGATTTAAATCTCGCGGACATCTCGCAATGACCCATTTTCAGAGGCATCAAATCTCGTTCTAGGATATCAGAAAAAATACAATATCTCATTTTTTGAAAATTAAGGGGGTGTAAGGTCTTGTTTTCAAATTTATTATATTATATGTAAGTATTAAATCATGCATCATCATGATATGTCTCCTTTAAAGTATGATCCCTGTCATATTTACATCCTCCCTCTTCAACGAAAGTGCCCTCCACAGCTGCAAGTGTGACCTCATTTGGAGTGACACTCAGTAGTGAAGGGGTAGTGTGTAGGGGCCGGTTTGGGATTGAGCCAGACAGACGGACAGACGGACTGAGGAGGATCCTGCTGGGACTGAGGCTGATGTAAGAGGGCCACCTGCTGGTCTCAGAGGGAACTGCACCTTATGACAGTCTCTGTCGACCACGAGGGCCACATCGATGTTCTTACCTTCAGGGTCCAGATGATCACAAACTGAAACAGACACTCACAACCATGAAAAACCTTTAACTTAAAGAGAGAAATATGTCAGAGTTTCAGATAGAAACCTCAGAATACATCAGAAATATGACACTTAAGTTTTTAATCACCTTAAAATCACCATTTTTGTATTGCCTAAAATTATTAATGTTGGAGATACAAGGTTTCACCCCACCAAAAATGATATACATACACTTTTTATTACAGTTTTGGATGCCAACATTAATATTTAAAGCTTAACCCATTTTGCCCCACCGGCAACAATTGTTGCCGAAGTACATCACTGTCATTTTCTACTCACAACAAAAAATGTCAGCGGTAGTAATGCAACTTTTTGCACTTATGTGTTAGTAGACAACTTGGATAAAGATTTCGGCTCATAAAATATAGTTTTCAAGTGGTCCCTGTCACATGACATCATCTGCTTCCTGCCCCTTTCGGTGGAAGACATGGAGGACGCAAATCTTCTGGGAAAGAGGTCATTTTCATAAATTTCTAATGCTTTCCCCAAAAATATATTTGTTATTATTTAATCATTCAAGTCTCTAGAGTAACCCTCTACCAATTTTTTTTACCTGGGATAAATATTTTTTTGTTCATGGGCTTATTTCTGTGAGTGGCAACAAAAGTTGCCGGTGGGCACATAGCTTGTAACTAACTAAAGGAAAACACTGTCTGCAGGATTTCTCATAATTTACTAATTTCAAATTGTAGAATGAGGTACGCTGGTGCATTTAGGTCCTCTTAGAATACTCTAACAAGCTAAATAAATTCACAAGTATTCAAGACCTGTGTCTGTAGGATTTTGATACGTTACCATAAATTTTCTTGCTATTTGCTAAGCAATCTGTCTCTGTCAACTAACATCAGTGTGGAAAACCGTTTCCGCAACTTAAAAAAAGGAAATCAGGGAACTAAAAATAAATAAATACATACTTAGTCATAATTATGTGATAAAAAGTCAAAAATGTTGATGTGCAGTTGGAGCTGCACCTTTCTTGACACACAAGTACTCATCATAGCCAATGGCCACACCTACGTCCCCCCCCCCCCAACACACACACACACACACACCCCACATACACCCCAGCACACACTCACACACACAATTTTCATAAAATAACAGGCCAAAATACAAATTTATTATGTATGTTGTTCTTTCCTTGGGTACTCTGTAACAGAGGTCCTGTCCATGCTGCAGGACTTTAACATTGTGACCTAGGTACAAGCTATGTGACTACCGGCAACAATTGTTGCCAGTCATAAAAATGTTATTTTCTTTAAAACAAAGTACAAAATGGAAAAAAGAAATACATAACATTATTCACAGGGACTCAACTGATAAAATTATATGCCTTACAACTCCCAAAAAAATTTGGGCATAAATGGGTTAAAGTAGAAATACAAACTCTATTTGGTGAGAAAATCATGGAATAAAAGCCACTTTAAAGTATTTTTCAATGCAGTAAACTGGTTACTGAAGTAAATTTATTACATTACATATTAAACCTCTACCGCCCCATGAGAGCACATCTTATCTACTTACTGTAAAACAATCAGCATTAGCTGTTTTTCATACTGCAGTGCAGATAGACTTCACACATGTCTGTTGCCATGGACAGTGGTATCTGAATATATCATGATTCATAACTGAATAATTCTGTCATCCATTATCTTTCCAAATATTCTGATCAGAGGAAGCAGAAATGTCTTAACAAAAACAGAAAATACAATGTGAAGCAATTTAAAGCTTTACATCAATTAACTGATTTATAGACTCATAATTTAAGTTGATTATTAATCCAGTTTAATACCCCCTGCTACCTTGTTCTGGATTGTTTTTAATCCTTATTAGTCACTTTTGCAATGAGCTAAACGTGATCCCAATAAAAGGGAAACTCCCCTCCTCGCCTGAAGAGAGCCTACAGTACCAGGACTGTTCTTGTTGGATGTTGTCTTCCTGGAGCTTCATGGTCTTCTCTCTTTATCAGTCTCACAAAATTTGGTCCAGAGTTTGTAAATGGTTTCAGGGTCGACACCAAATAATCCTGCAGCTCTGCTATCTGCAGCACCAACTACCAGCTGCAGGAGATTTTGGCACAACTGTTTCCAAACCTTTGGCTTTTGCTGCTCATTCCACTAAAACACTCGATCCTCACCAGCTCTGCTTTATTGTGAAGGTGACTGATCATGCCATGATCCCATTCCTCAGCTGTTTCCCTCATTGCTGCACACCTGAGTGTGAGCCTCACCACATGGATCTGCATCCTCACCTTTGTAGCTTTCACTGAATAAACTGTGAAATACGTCATCTGGTCTAGTTTTTGATCCCAAACGTAAATAACATTTACAAACTTTTTATATATTCCTTCTTTCAGTAATATTTACATTGGACAAATACAGAACATTCAATGTCGAGGTGAGTTCACAGAACCTCTTTGTGCGTGCTACTCTGTTTTAAAGCTGTGGTCTAAGATTTGAAACCGCAGCCTGCCCCCCCTTCCCTCACCTCTCCCCTCCGTGTTCCAAGATCCCGCCCCTAGCTCGTGTGGCCTTATATAACAGCAAGCCCCCTCGGACAGAGCTACGAGCGACTACCATAATATATCAGCAGCAAACTCAATCAAAAACAGCTCAGCTCAACTGAAAGTATCAAACACGACAGACATCCCCCTTGTAACACACAGCAGTAGCCATTTCAATTGGACCGGCGGCAATGCGGGTCTGGCGCCGCCAAAGCGGAGCCGAGTGTGGGGGAGGATTTATCTTTTTTGCCTGTCCTTCCCAGCTCAGCTTACAATGCTAACGTGTAGCGGCTAACACGCTAACCCGCTCCGCTACAAGTCATTAGCCAGGACAGGCACAGACTAACCGGAGTTATTCAGCAGACATCTCCCACTGTAGTAAACAAAGCCATTACCTGATCAACCAGGAGCGAAACGGTCGATGTTGAAGGTCTGACGGCCGACTGAGGCCATTCGTTAACCGTTAGCCCGCTAACTGGCCTTAACCCGCGGGCAGAGCTCCGTTGGGCCCTGCGGGAGAGGGAAGTGGCTTCCCGGTTTCAGCGCTAGGCTTTTCCGGCTCCATGATAGTTCAGTAGCTAACGCTGCTAGCTGCTCACCGGAGGTAGAAGGGAGGAGGCGGGACCATGGGCAAGATGCTGTGTAGTGAGGGAGACAGGTGATTGGATGGACTCACGGACCAATTGAACCTTACTGCCTTCAAGGTTTGATTGGTCAGCTAGTATGCAGCTTTTCAGCAGATATACTGAATGGATTTTTTTCGTTCTTTTTGGTCTTTATACTGTGTAGATAGGACCATAGGACCATAACAGCCTTCTAAACGGTGTTATTAAGATGTACAAAGCTTCCAAATCGTAGACCATAGCTTTAACTGGCCTTGCAGAGCAGACAGACCTGCCTGATTCTGAAATCCTGCAGGTCCGTCTTGCCAGCCTCCATTGTCCAACGAGTTCACTCGGCTGAATTCTCAACGGCCCAATCAGGGAAGAGAGGCGGGAGCTGTAGAATGTGGACATGACGACAACCGGAAGTTGAGAACCGGAAGTTGAGAACGGACATGCCGATTAGCCTATTGTCCTCATGGCTACTCAGTGAAACTTGGTGAAATCTGCCCTCCTCAGAAGTTTACTTGTAGGGATTGTCTTTGACGAGGTTCATGTCACATAGAAGTGTTAAATGAATCATCTGTGTGGTATAATTTAGTGTAAGACGATAGTATAAGGCCCTTAGCTGTTAGCCACTAAGTTAGAGGCTAATGGCAAATGGTCATTAACTGCTGTTAGCTGTTAGCGGCTAAGTTAGTGGCTAACGGTCATTAAATGTTGTTATGGTGTGTTCCAGTTGTAGTCGGAATTTCCGAGTTCCGAGTAGGAAACTGCAACTGGAACACCCCCTGAGGTCGGAATTTTCCTACTGGGAACTCGGGGGAACCTCCCCACCCCTGAGCTGACAATCGAACATGGCTGCCCCCAGTGTAAACAGTTATTTAGCTCCTGTAATAATCAATTTATTAGCACTTCTGACTAGTGAGTGTCGCTGTATACATAGTATTGTTCAACTTATATTTATAACAATGCAGCCATAGTGATATTTACATTCCTCATGTGGTATTTGGGAACAACAACGCAGGGTGTGCTAACAACGGCTAGCAATAGCCTGGTAGATCAGCATGTTTTTTCTGACTTTGTAACTGGAACGCCGATAAGTCGGAGATGACGTCACTCCCGGTTCCCTCTTCACAGTTCCGAGGTTAATGGAACGCAGCATTAGCTGTCAGCGGCTAAGTTAGCCGCTATGGCTAACATCCATGAACTGTTTATAACTGCTGTTAGCCATTAGCCGCTACATTAGCTGCTATGTATGCTACATTATAGGAGACTACCCTGCTTGATGTGGATCGGTCTGTGATGAATGTGACGAGCCAAACGATTGTCCAATCACAAGCTTGTGTTTTTTTTTTTTTAACGTTCTGCCCCTGAAAACAAATTCAAAGGGCTCCTACCCAGATGGACTAGTGAAATATTTCTGTGGCAGATATATGGAGCTGTCCATCTGGCTTGTCAGGTTACTTTTTCACAGGATGTGTGCCTGATGTTCAGACAGGTATGATTAGGGATGTATACCGTGGACCGGTACTTTCATGTACCGGTCCACAATTAGGTCAGTACCTGAACACCGTTAAGAATCTGTTGAAACGGTACCGTTATCGGTACTTAGACGTCTCTTCAACTGTCACGTAGTTATGACACTACTGCCGTCCGGCTCAAGCGTTCGGTCGAGGCTAAGTGCTCAAAGGCTTGGGCTCACTTTAGCAAAGTTAATGAAAACTCAGCCCGATGCAATCTTTGTCAGAGAGAAGTTGCATCCAAGGGGGGAAATACTAGCAACATCACCAAACACTTGGAGCGCGGGCATAGTATAAAGCTAAAGGAGTGCGGGCTGTTTGATTGCTATAGCAACACGAGTAGAGTTAGCAGCCTGGCCAACGCTAAAGACTGCAGCACCGACAGAGACAGGCTCTATTATTTGCCTCTTCAGTAAAAACCCTGCCGAAAACAACACAGTCACATGGGGTTAAACTCTTGACGAAGCGCCGCTGCACTCGGCCGTATAACTTGGATGAAAAGCCGACGGCACAGCTCTCTTCAGATGAATCAATCAAACTCTTTGTTTACTGAGGTCAAGAGGAGCACCGGATGTGACTGACGGTCAAGCTGCACTCACAGCGCCCTCTGTTGGATGAAATGGTCCACTGCTCCAGGCCTGATGTGCTGCTACAATCAATATTTTACATTCAATATTTATTTACTATTCGGTTATGGATATTTATCATACTTGAACGGTTATACGACTATCTAATATGAAGTGAGAGCCCTAGTAGTCATCATTACAGCATCGATTTTAGCCCCACAGATATATGGGTCTGTATGTACATGCAGTCTGTTGGGTGGCATGAAGGGGTTTTACCATCTCCTTAGCTTTCTTTTTGCCTCTGAGAAGCATTTGTAATGCATTACTTCTATTCTGCTGAAGCTTTATTATTACCTTGTGGTAATTTAAAAAAGGCTGAATCTTATAATATCTTGCAAGTCTTTAAAAAAAAACAACAAAATTACGTGTTGTAGTATCGATAAGAGTATCGATAAGTATCGATAAAATCATATCATATCAGTGATCATTGCAGTTATCATACCTAGGGATATACATCAGATCACAGTGACATCAGATCCTGGTTCTCTCTGGAAACATCTCATCCCTGTTCTCACAGTTCGTCCTTGGTTTTTAAACATCAGGGAGGAGCCTTTTTTCACTCTGAGCATCCTACCAAACAGGCTGTGAACAAACGAATCCTGATTTTAAAGAACCAGTAGACCTGCAGGTCTCTCATAAAAGGAAGAGGTTTTGGTTCTGCCTCTGGGGACACGAAGCAGTCTTGAACTGGAGCACCTGAGGGCTCTGGGGCTGAGATGTTCTGATGCTCTGGGCTGATGATGATTCTTTCAATTTCAAATGGGTTTTGATTTTTATTTGTCATTTTGTTGTGTTCTTTTCTCCTTTTCCAAATCTGCACTTGCATTTGTATTTATTTTTTTGTTTTTGATTTGTTGTGTTTTGAACCTCATGGCCATTGTGTAACCATGACTTCCTCGTTTTCTCTCTGATTAAATGCAGAGTTAATTATTTACATGTTTTTATTATTTTTGTGATCTAGCAGCTCATCCCTCACTTTCAGATCAACCACAGAGACGTCCACACTGAGAAAAACCTTTTTACTCTTCACCATCACATCCTCTGTGGATCCACGCTCACAGGTAAAGTTACCAGGTGGGCGGGGCCTGAGACTTTATTTTGGGGGATCAGAGGGTGCAGGTGGTCAGACCTGCAGAGATGTCTGAGGTTAAAGCAACTGGAGACCCAGGGGGAGGTCAGCAGGAGAATCCAGACGTTTACTCCGACATGATGACCGTCAGCTCCACTGCAGGTCAGACTATAAGTATACAGAGTAATTTATAATTCAAGTTGTTATTAACTAAAGGAATAATCATATGAATTCAATTTATATTATGATTACATTAGATTAAATAGTGCTTTATTGATCCCTTTGGGAAGAACTCCCTCAGGGAAATAAAGAGGACATAAGAAATAAGAATGTATGAAGTAATCATTAAATTTAAATGTTTATGAAGATATGGAGTAATCCTTTAATTTAAATCATTATTAAGGCATAAATAATCCTTTAATTTATATGATTATTAAGGTATGACGTTATCATTTAATTTAAATGATTATCAAGGTATGAGGGAATCCTTTAATTTTAATGATTATTAAGGTATGAAGTTATCATTTAATTAAATGATTATGAAGATATGGAGTAATCCTTGAATTTAAATGATTATTAAGGTATGAGGTAATCCTTGAACTTAAATGATTATTAAGGTATGAGGTAATCCTTTAATTTTAATGATTATTAAGGTATGGGGTAATCCTTTAAATTGTGTTTTATGAGCACAAGGTAAGATCATCTGGTAGGATGACCTTGAGCTCCAGCACAGGTTAGACAAATTAAATATACGGATTAGTCCTTTAATGGGACAGTTCACCTCCTCAGGGGTTACACTGTAGACCCCAGTGTGCCGTAAATGCTCATCTTCTTCATGCACAGAGTTTGTTTACACCTATTTCACACATTGATAAGAATAATCTTACAAATGACATCTGCTCTCTGCTGTAATTATGATAACATTTGAGATTTTAACTTAGTCTGCTGGATCCTTCCCAGAATGCACCTTAGGCCATCTCTGGTCTTTGGGGCAAACCAGAACCATGCTGGTGAGCCTCGGCCCACTTTAAAAAGATCCTAAGATCATCTGTAGAGTATTTTCCATCAGAACAGAGGAGCTGTAGTGAAGACCACCTCAGACGGACTGAGCAGAGCTCCTCACAGCAGCAGAGTCCGGCTCTGGTGTTGGTTTTCTCCATCATCATTGTGGAGAGCATTTCCACGGCTGACATGGAGCTCCCACAGCTGTACTAAGATCGGCTGAATGGACTTCAAATCCTGGTTTTGTTTCTGTATTAAAAATCTGAACATTTGTTTGCTGCATGCTGGTTTGGTTTCTTCTGGCTTAGTTGAATTGAATGTGCTCGTCTCCCTCGTGAGGACTCAGAGGTGATCCAGCTCCATCAGTCTGTCCAATGAGGAGTTTTTGTGTTTGATAATCTGTCTGTAATCCTGCAGCGTCTCCTATCTTTTTCTCACGAGCTCGTCTTCGTGGCCGTAAGCTCGCTGGCTCTCAGGTTCCCTCCCGTCAGTGGGAACCAAACTCTGGTTTAATCCTCCTGGTCTCAGAGTGGACGGGAAATGCTCCTTCATAAATTAGACTTTTTAAAGTCACTCACAGGAGGTTTGAGTCCTTTCAGAGTGCTCGCAGGCCCTTAAACGCTCTCTCTCCCTCCTGTAATCAGATATCGGGGACCCTGTGAGGAGGGGGCCGCTGTGTGAGGCCTCCATGTCCGCGGCCCTCAGCAGGAGAAGCAGGGGCCTCCACCCCTCCCCCGCCCGCAGACGCCACCGCACCTCCTTCAGCCACAAACAGCTGGAGCAGCTGGAGGGGGCCTTCAGTCAGAACCAGTACCCCGATATATACTACAGGGAGGAGCTGGCCCGGGTCACCAAGCTCAACGAGGCCCGCATTCAGGTAAGGGAGGGGGCGGGGCTAAAGTATGACTTACCGTAAAATACCAAATAAACGCCCAGTTCCAGATAAACCCCTGGAATCAAATAAACGCCGGGTTTAGCAGTACATTTTGACAAATAGACACCCGTTCTAAATAAACGTCTGGTGTAATTTATTCGGCACAGCGTACAAGCTATGGTCAAAGTTTACAGAACACACATGCAAATGCTGAGCTCACAACTTACAGCTGACACTTGAAAAAAAACATGATCAGACTGAACCTTTACAGATATTTGTATCTCTGGACGTCCTGTCAGCTCGCTTCTCCTCCCTCTGTATGTCAACAAATGCAGGTTTGTGTTCGGCACTCTGTTTCATGACAGTGCAGCTAAACTCTACGTCCACAGCAGGCACTAGAGAGCAGAATGCCTGAATCTTACAGAGTAGGGCTTTGAAAATTCAATGAAGAAGACGTTGCCACTGCCACTGTTTGTTTTTTGCCCTTAAAGGGAAACTCCGGTATTTTGACACCTGGACCTTATTTTTAGGTTTGTGCATGCTCATATACTCACTCAGACAAACATCGTACAGCTCGGAGTCCTTCAGAAGTTATTTAGATCCAACCGACGTAGCCGCACTTAGGGGGGGCCACGGCAACGGAGCTTCAGGGCGGGACATAATCTCTGCAAAATCGCTCGTCTCTACCACAGCCCGGTTTGTCATTGCAGAGAAATCCTCCAGAGTAGTCAGACATATATTCCTGGATAGATCCATACGCGTGTCAGCCGGTTTCAAGTCCCACTCCCACAGCGATTTTGCAGAGATTATGTTCCGCGCTGAAGCTCCTTATAGGGCAAAATCGCTTATTTCGGCTATATTTTTTCATCCATCGCCAGTGTTATCATAAAGTCAGCTCATCTACCATCTTCAGGTGGGTCAGCTGACCGGTAAACAAACTTTTGATGACGTCATAGCCGCCCGACACAAAGGTACAGCTGACCTACTTTTAGCCGGCAGTGCTGAGCAACATGGCAGAATATTTATCTGATGCCGAAGAGTCAGACTACGACGACCGGTTTGAGTCTGAGTACACGGACGAGGAGCTCCATGAGAGAAGAATGGAGAGGGAGAGAGACGAACAGCTGGCTCGAGAACAACAAACAGGAGCACGTCCACGACTCAATGCTAACTGGTGTGCGCTTGTGGACAGTGTTCGCCTATAGCAACAGAAGAGGAGTGTGTTTGCTGCTCAGAGTGGGACTTGAAACCGGCTGACACGCGTATGGATCTATCCAGGAATATATGTCTGACTACTCTGGAGGATTTCTCTGCAATGACAAACCGGGCTGTGGTAGAGACGAGCGATTTTGCAGAGATTATGTCCCGCGCTGAAGCTCCGTTGCCGTGGCCCCCGCTAAGTGCGGCTACATCGGTTGGATCTAAATAACTTCTGAAGGACTCCGAGCTGCACGATGTTTGTCTGAGTGAGTATATGAGCATGCACACACCTAAAAATAAGGTCCAGGTGTCAAAATACCGGAGTTTCCCTTTAACTAACGTCAGGAGGCTGGGCACGTCAATAAGCGGTACATTGCTGCTTATCTCCATCGCTCTGGTGCAGCAGAAAAAAAAGAAGTAAGACCTTAACTACCAGTCGTTCATGACCAGTATGACCAGAGAAGAGTGTAACAACGGTACTGTAATTTTGCCTTAAAAATGTACAGGTATTATTTATGCTAGTGTAAAAAATAACTTGATTATATTTACCATAATTTTCATTTTTTGCTAAGTAAAATTTTTGTGCAAAAGGAATTAAATGCTGTCCCAAATAGTCGCCCTGTCCCAAATAAATGCCTGGTCTGCTCAGTAATTGAAGCAAATAAACGCCCCGGCTACTATTTGGTATTTTATGGTATTTTAAGGATCCCTGCCCATGAAAACAAACAGGTATAAACATGCTTTAATGTTTATCTCATATTGGAATGTGTTGTTAAAAAAAGAATTCATTACAAATCACAATTATGGTCACACCCATCCCCAATACCGATGGAGATGGGTGGACAGTAACAAAGTAGATTTACTCAAGTACTGTACTTAAGTACATTTTTCTTGCATCTGTACTTTACATGAGTATTGTTTTTTTTTTAATTATTATTATTTTATTTCTATGAAGGGTCTTGTTACTTTTGAGGTCAGTGGATAAAATTTATTTTGTTGTGATGCCGAACCTGTCATGTATGCACTACTCAGATCATGCAGGTAAATACTGATCTGAAGTAGCTTGGATGATGATTCATGTTGGCAGTGACGATGGTTACAGCAGACACAGATGACAATTCTACACCAAAGCAGCCATGGCCATGTCTGAAGTCATTGTTTGAGATTATAGAAATGAAGAATGATTCATATGTTTAAAAAATGAAAATGGCAATGGTTGTCCATTTGTTGGTGTTGTACAAAACATTTATACACAATAAAAGTGCGATTCCGCCAAAAGAGTGAAATTTCTGTCCCCAGCATATTATTGTATATTAAATTTATAAACACAATTAATAATATATAACAAATTATATTGTTATCATACTAAACACCATACACTTTAATCTTTGTAGAAAGTACAGATATTTTTTTAATATTTTAAAATGGCATTCAAAACACTAATACATAACATTTCTTGCCTGTCCCCACAGCCAAACACTACACTTCAATTACTACTACAATTCATCATGAACAAAATCCTTCCAAAGCAAATTTTCTTTTGTTTTTAAGTGTGACTCCATATTCTATCTACACTTTTAAAACAAAAGTTTTACAAAAAAGTCATTATATTTTGGTTAAAATTCACATTTTAGTGCTGTCCCCAGGTTTTCACTCATTGCTGTTACCCAAACACATTCCCCCCTTTAAAATTCTGGAACATTCCACCAGTGACATGTTCTACAGGAAGTGACATCATTTAGGTCTTCTGCAAGTCCTGGGAAGATTTAATGATATATTAGCTGTTTTAGAGATGGTCAATCTAAAAACTCAGTCCTGTTACCTAAGTTATCTCTAAGACAACATTTGTTGATATCAAAAGTAAAATATTCAGTTAAATCTTAAGAATGTGCTCCATGTTCTCAAGCTACTAGCATAGATGCTAAGTGGCTAGTTTTCACACAATTGCTAATTTTATGCTACAAACTCATTGCTGTTACCCTCATTACTGTTACTCAAATAAAGAGTAACAGCAAAAAAAAGTCATTTTTTGTCATAAATATTAGTGTTTTCATCATGCAACCAACCATTTCTTCTAAATGAACTCTTTTTCTAAGGGGAAACATTGTATGTGGTTGATATTCCTTTAAACATGGTTTTAAAATGAAACAGTTTGGCTAGTTGCATTGCACATTGCTCAGTAAACATTGGAGATGGAGCCCTTGACAAAAGAGATAGATAGGGCAAATACACAAGTTTAGGCCTGTTTATGGGAGCAGTGTTGGTTTTCCAGTAGCCAAGCTTTAAGCTGTTTGGTAACAGAGGTCAGGGTTGAGAGTTTGTTTATTGTGCTTGGAACTCAATCAATCAATCACTCAATCACTCAATCACTCAATCAATCAATCAATCAATCAATCAATCAATCACTCAATCAATCAATCTTTATTTGTATATCGGCAATTCATAACAAGTGTTATCTCAAGACACTTTACAATAGAGCATAAAGCTCTTCATTTTATGGATACACATATATGCATAGATGCATATATACATTTAAAAATACACATTTACATATGTATATATATATATATATATATATATATATATATATATATAGATAGATAGATAGATAGATAGATAGATAGATAGATATAGATATATATATATATATACAAATATACAAATATACACATCCAACACCCAACATTAATCCATATAGCCAATCATGAATCCCTCCATCATGGTGGCAAGAAAAAAACCTTCTGTACTGGAACTGAGTTCCAGGTGTGAGATGCGCGGACAGAAAAAGTGGAGGTGATGCTTGGCCATGGAAGATTTTGTACATCAAGACAGCATCAGTGTGTTTGACACTGTTGTCCCAGTTCAAACGCTCATGCTGTTTTAATATCTGACAGTGATGGTACATTTTGTGTTTTTTATCCAAGACAGTCTGGCTGCAGACCGGACCCAGCTCTGCAGACCTGCACTGAGAGGACCCGACGTCACGTTACGCCAACGTCACGTTACGTTGCCTGCACTGACAGGACCCTACGTTGCAGATGTCCCAGACCTCCGACGTCACGTTACGTTTTTTTTTATACTTTTTAAAATTCTTTTTCATATACGGATCGGGTAGTGACAAGCTAACGACAGTTAATGACCGTTAGCCGCTAACTTAGCTGCTAACAGCTAACGGCCTTATACTATCGTCTTACACTAAATTGTATCACACAGATGATTCATTTAACTCTTATATGTAACATGAACCTTGTCAAAGACAATCCTTACAAGTAAACTTCTGAGGAGGGCAGATTTCGCCAAGTTTTACTAAGTATCTATGACAGGAATCACTACCCGATCCGTACGTATTTCTATGTCTGAATCCATCGTGTATATATCTATATCGCTGTCACGGCTCGAGAGGAAGTGACGCAGTGTTCGCGCATGCGCAGTACAAATCGGGTAGCCGTACGGATCAGGTAGTGACAGTATGGATGTACAGTCTGCAACGTAGGGTCCTGTCAGTGCAGGAAACGTAACGTGACGTCGGCGTAACGTGACGTCGGGTCCTCTCATTGCAGGTCTGCAACGTAGGGTCCTGTCAGTGCAGGTCTGCAGCCAGACCCCTCTCTTTTTATCTGGTACTTTCAGGGCTTGTTTATAAACATTTCTACTGGCTTTGTAGCAAACTTCACTAACTTTATATGTTAGAGGTCGATGCATTCAGAAGGTCGTTTAGTCATGAGTTTCTGTAAAGTTGTTCTGGTAACATAACAATATGGCTTTAACATTAAAATGAAAGTGTACTTTCAATACTTAAGTATTTCCAAAATCAGGTACTCCAGTACTTTAACTTAAGTAAAATTTGATTGAACAACTTTCACTTGTATTGGAGTAATATTTGACCAGGAGTATCTATACTTTTATTCAAGTAATGGAGTTGAGTACTTAGTCCACCATACAGGTGCAGCCATTGTTTGAGAGCAATGCATGCTCGGGTGATGATGTACATTGGTTGAATTGCGCTGAGCTGCTGGTGGTTTTACCGCGTTCATTGGCTATGAGGAACAAGAATACCATAATAATGCCACATTTGGCTGCTTTTGGGTGCAATTTTCAGCCAAGGGGAGTGATTATAGTCTACACAGCTTCCAAAGTGACGAGAAGAGAAGAAAGCAGTGGGAAATCGCTTGTAGTCGTACAAAAAGTCTAAAGGACCCGCAGCTATGTCCTTGCCACTTCTCTCCAGATGCATATCAAATCAAATCAAATCAAACTTTATTTATAAGGCACTTTTCATTCAAAAATATGGAGCACAAAGTGCTTTACAAACAGACAGATGAATTAAATGAAGGATTTATGACCCAAACCCACTCCACCCAGCCCATGAACCCACCCACGCCGCAATCCATACACAGTGTTGATAAAAAGCATCATAAATAAAAGACAATAATAAAGCACACAGCTGTACCCAGTACATACTGAGGAAGCGTCATCTTAAAGGTCTAAAAATAAGAAAACACTGGAGGTTAGGTTAAAGTGTAAAATTAAATATATCATAAAATAAAATAAGAAAAATAATTTAAAAAATAATAATAAATAATAAATTGAAATGAAGTAAAAAAAAAAATACAAAATAAAATACAAAAACTAGAAAATAAAATAAGGAAAGATAGCAAAGATAAAAAAAGATAAAAAATGAAATAAGGTAAAATAATAACAGAAGTGGGCTGTAAGTAGAATAAATAAAAACACTAAAAGGTAATTCAGGTCAAAGCAAGACTAAAAAGGTAGGTTTTGAGTTTGTTTTTAAAGACATTAACATTAGGTGCAGCCCTCAGGTCTACAGGTAGGCTATTTCATAAGCGGGGGACATAGTAGTTAAAAGATGCCTCACTGTAAGTTTTTGTTATGATATGATGCATTTAACCGAGCTGAAATAGCTCGTAGGTGCTGATAGTTGTAAAAGTCAGACAAATGCAGTGCAGTTTTTTCACATAAACAGACAAAAACACCCTCAGGAAAGATGAAGTCTGCTTGATTAATGGAATAAACACTCCAGCCTCTGATGACGAACCATCAAACACGACCACGATCACGGAGGAAGCTGACGTCGAGTCTGTAGACTTATGGACTGCTGTGCTGACTGATTCATCTGTAACTCTTCATGCTCTCTTAACAACACATTCAAGTATGAGATAAACACAGACGCATATATGCCCATTTGTCCTCACGGTACCTTTTGGGTGAAATAAAGGTTCCATATTTTGGGTACCAGGAGTAGGGCTGAACAATTAATTGCAAATTGGATTAAATCACAATATGGCTTGTTGCAATTTTCAAATCGCAGAAGGTTCAAAATTTTTAGCTCAAAATGTGTTGAACATTTTGGCATTGTGATGTCATTTTTTGCAATTTCATGCCTATTTTTTTACCTCTATTCATACACTTTATTCCCACTTTTGGACCATTTTTACCTTTTTTAACCCCATTTTTACAAATTTATGCCTCTTTTGCCCCCATTCAGATTTTTTTGGCCACTGTCAGAACCATTTTTGGAATTTTTACATGGATTTTGAAATTTGATTTCAAATTTATTTCCCAATTTTGCTGCCATAATCAATTTTCCTAAGCCACTTTTGGATTTTTTGCCAATTTTTCCCCTTTTTTTTTTTCAATTTCATACCTATTTTGCTTCTGTTCTTCACTTCTCCACTTTTTCTCAAATCTTTTATCCTTAGATTAATTTAATGTCATATTGGTTTTACTATAAAAAGACCTACTGCTTATGTTTGTTTAAGAAAACATAAGATGAGGAACATTAAAACAATGGCAGAGTAAATCGCAATATTGGGGGAAAAAATCACAATTAAATTATTTTCTTAAATCGTTCAGCCCTAACCAGGAGTTTTTTCAACCTTTGTCACCAACTGATGGATCAATGATATCAAAATGCTCAACAGCTGAGGCATCAATGTGGTCCAACTTGTGGCTCCTTCCTGCATGTCATTCACCACTGTCATATCTCTATTGTTTGTTAATAATGGAGCAGAATCCTCCCAAATAATCTTGAGAGTCAGATAAAGTACTAAGACCAGGGCTCTCACTGTCTCCTGGTCTCCTTCAGGTCTGGTTTCAGAACCGTCGAGCCAAGCAGAGGAAGCAGGAGCGGGCCTCACAGAAGCTCCTCCCCGTGGGTGTGATGGGGGGCCACAGGGGGCTTCTGGGGGGCATCCACGTCCAGCCGTCCAGCGTGAATCGTCAGTTTTACCCTCACCTCCCCCGCCTCCCCCATATGATACCCTCTGGTCCGTACCCTCAATGCCCCTGCCCCGGCAGCGTCCCCTCTCCGGCGGCAGCTCCGCGGCAGCATGAGGACTGGTACGGCCCGCTGAGGGGCAACATCCCCTCACCCATGTTCTCCCTGCAGCCTCTGGAGACCCCTGCCCACTGGAGCTGAAGTGATAAATAAAAATTCTTTACGGTGCAAAGTTTAGGGTTTTTCTGTTCCTTTATACAGGACGACTTATAGGCAACCCATAACTCGGAAATTTCCCAGTTTAAATCTCCGAGTTCTGACCTGTAAGCACTCAAGGCAAATTACGATTTTAGTTTGAGCGCAAGGAATTCTGGTCTGTAAACAAATCAACATGACGGACATTAACACTTAATCATTTAAATCACCAATGGAGCCTGAAACTTGCTCATTTGAGTGAAATAAAGGGGGGAAACAGCACACAAGGTAACAGAAGATTATACTTTATATTTTACAGAATGTCGTTATTTTGAAACGTTTTTTGTTTTGATTAATGCACTGCAAACTAGCTAACGCCAGAGCAGCCGCCAATGATGTGCCAACATTAGCAGATGAATAAATTCAGAGCAATGCGTCCCTTTGATAAACTTTTTCTAACGTTAGAGAGACCAGACTGAAGGCATCTGACCACCAGCCCATGAGCAGCACCACTGCATCCACGGAGGCTGCCATATCGTTTAGGCTTGTTTAGAAGTCGTAACTTGGAGTACATATATCTGGTACGAGTTCACGGGTCGGAAGTGAGAAGTTACGGGTTGCCTTGAATGCAGCA
This sequence comes from Scarus forsteni, assembly GCA_036419115.1. Taxonomy (NCBI): domain Eukaryota; kingdom Metazoa; phylum Chordata; class Actinopteri; order Labriformes; family Labridae; genus Scarus; species Scarus forsteni. The sequence goes on from JAZDUH010000431.1 coordinate 4,564,775, forward strand.
TTAGACCTGGTAAATCGTTTCAGAGCTGGGGTTGGTAATTTTGGAAAACTAGCACGAATTTGAATGTAGCATCCCCCCCCCATTATACCATTTGTTGTAACAGTTTTCAGTAAGGGAGATCTCACTTACCACTTACCAAACCTGAAAACCAATCATACGACTAAGGAGCCTCGTGGGTCATGTGTCACTTTATTAAGCCCTTGATTGTATGTCATTCACCTCAAACTCCCTCCACTCTGAGTTTAGCTCAGGTACATCATGTGTCCCTCCAAAGCCTGTTGAAGCACATTCAACACACGCTGAGGGTCATTCTGGGAGTAGTTTTCCCCATCTTGTGGTCAGAGAGTGAACTACAGCCAGGTCATGAACGAGGGAGGTGAAAATATTCAGGAGATGTTCAAGATCTGAGGGAGACTGTGCTAAAATAAAAATGTGTACCTGCTTATTTGTTACTTCTGAGGATGCTGGATCAGAACAGATCGTTTGATGAAAACTGTGGAAGTAACTTGCAGATGCTGGTTGACACACTTTGGTGACATTAGTCATTGTTAAGAGTATTGGGCTGCTGATATAGTTAAATATCCATCAATCAAATATATTTGTACCACACATTTCATACAAATGTAATGCAGGTCAGAGTGTTTCACATGGAGGTAGAAAAGTGTTTCAAGGAGACTGTGACAAGAAAAAAATCCAAATTAATATTTAAAGTAAATAAACATTTAACAACACAATGTTAAAGTTAAAAGACACTGCAAAATAAGGTAAATCAGCTTCAGTAAAATAATCTACACATCTGAGTGCAATTTACGTTTATGCCCATTTTGTTCAATGTTGCTAATTTGCAAAATAGCCAAATTTATATCTGCTCTAAGGTTTATATTTGATTTCACAATCTCCTCTAAAGTGTTCAACTTGCCAAACACCAACAAACATTCAGCAGGACTGACAGGGAACATGAACTCCGATCACATCAGCACTGTGCAGTTATTATAACATGACATGTCATACCTCTGCACCGTGGCCTTCAATAAAGAACTCCCTGCATCAGGAAAATAATATTATTTTGTTTTGACACATCAAGAAATCAGCCATTACCCTGATGAAAAAAAACCTGACAAGCCAGATGGACAGCTCCATATATCTGCCACAGAAATATTTCACTAGTCCATCTGGGTAGGAGCCCTTTGAATTTGTTTTCAGGGGCAGAACGTTAAAAAAAACACAAGCTTGTGATTGGCCAATCGTTTGGCTCGTCACATTCATCACAGACCAATCCACATCAAGCAGGGTTGCCTCTTATAATGTAGCATACATAGCGGCTAATATAGCAGCTAATGGTTAATAACAGTTGAAAACAGTTCATGGACATTAGCCATAATGGCTAACTTAGCCGCTAACAGCTAACAACAGTTAATGGCTTTGTCCGAAATGGCATACTAACATACTACATACTACAAACCCATTGTATATACTGTATACTATATACTATAAGTATGATTAGGATGCCAACCGTTCACACCGTAGTATACTACTAAGTTTCCCATGATACATTTCAAACCTCCAACAACAAAAATCGGAAGCACACCAGGTTATCAAATATCTTTGTTGATTCGCCACATTTGAAAGTTCAAAGAGCATTTCAGGTGAGAAAGTCACCATGTAGAATACCAAAATGTGGTCATTTGAGCCATAAAACGCATGGACACAAATTTCATTTCGGCATTTCGGACATTCCGCTATGCGTACCATTATACTAACGAAGAAACTTTCGGTCGGCTCTAAAACAAGAGCCCATTTACAAAAGCGTTCAAGAACTAAAAGGAGATAATAAAAGATGAGTTTATTTTGAAAATGGGAAGTTTGCCAGTGGCAGATTTTAAGCTGAATGGGGCTTGCAATGCATTATGGGGCAGTTGAGTGTGACTAGTATGCCCACCTCGCATACTTTACATTTTTTCTGATATAGTATACATCCGGGTATTTCTCGCACACTCAATCTTTTCATACTATCTAATGTGAACACACTACATACTCATTTTGACGTCACACTTAGTATGAGTAGGACGTTAGTATGCCATTTCGGACACAGCCAATGGCCGTTAGCCGTTAGCCACTAACTTAGCTGCTACAGCCTTTTACTATGGTCTTACACTAAATTGTACCACACAGATGATTCATTTAACACTTATGTGTGACATGAACCTCGTCAAAGACAATCCCTACAAGTAAACTTCTGAGGAGGGCAGATTTTACCAAGTTTCACTAAGTATCTATGAGGACAATAGGCTAATCAGAATGTCCGTTCTCAACTTCCAGTTCTCAACTTCCAGTCGCCGTCACGTCCGCATTCTGCAGCTCCCGCCTCTCTTCCCTGATTGGGCCATTAAGAATTCAGCCGAGTGAATTCGTTGGACAACGGAGGCTGGCAAGACGGACCTGCAGGATTTCAGAATCAGGCAGGTCTGTCTGCTCTGCAAGGCTAGATGAAAAATCCTAAAATCAGCTGTAAAAACATATGTTTGTGTAATTTTTCCATTTTGAACAAGTCAGTCTGTTGAAGCGACCTCAGCCTGAAACATTCTAATCAAATATCAGTTAAATTTAGGAGATTTTAACCCTTTTAAGGCTTGGATTATCACATGACTGCACTGCTGCATGAACATTGTGGGAAACCTCAAACTGAGAAATACTCATGATTACAGGAACAGAGAGAAGGTCTGCGGAAGCTTTGAGAAATATAAAAGCTCTTAGTCTAAAATAAAACCTTGAGATAAATTAATACATCAGTTTATCTTGGGATCAATAATGTCATTTATTAGTACTTTTTGTTGTTAGAGGCAAATGTGTTGGTTTTTGAGTATCTTTACATGCTTTAAGGCTGATTTAATGCACATAGATGATCAATGTAAAATATTTTCAACATGAATATCCTGTGAAAAGTTTGAGCTACACTCATCCAACAGCAAACCTGAAAAGTGAAATAAATGGCAGAAAATGTCCCTAAAGGGTTAAACCTGAATCATAGGTCACTGAATATTGTTTTTGCCTGATTGATGGGGCTTCAGGTAAACCTTCAATCGAGCATCACAGTTAATAACACACCTTTAAAATGTGGTTTCATGAATAAAAGAAAAATTCAGATGTTTTATATTCACTCTTTATTTTTTTCACATTCCAGAAACAGCTCAGTTGTGTCTGTTGTGTTTTTACATTTTTACACGTTTTAATTCAACCTGAACTGACTGACAGATCAACACTGGATGGCAGAGAAACAGACATCATAAAAAAGAACTTCATAAAAAAAAATCAGAGGATACGCTCGGCTTAAAGGCAGCTAAATAAACATGGACTACGGTTTATGATCAGCTTATGGTCAGAGCTTCAGGAAATACAGCGATCTGAGTTTATCCAGTGACAGAAACACAGACGTACATTCAGTGCATCAGTTTCATCATGAACTTATCAGCTGACTGAACATGAGTGGAGGTAGGGTCGGGCATTGTACTGTCATTTAAGAATTACTGACATAAAGAGGCTTTTCTTCACTGCTATTTGACGTATCTGAATGTTTTAGTTACAGTTATGTTAGCCACAAGTTTAAGTTAAGTCTGGATCTGGACCAAAATCCAGATCTGATGCTTGGTAGAACATTTGACATCTTACATAAACAGAAAAGTTTTGGACAATCGAGACAACATGAGGGAATGTGCTGGAATGATTTTATTGATTTAAAGGGAAAAATTGAGTTCTGCTTTTGTTACTTTGGTATCAAACAGGTAATAAATCTGTTTAATTTCTCCTACAATCATATCAGAAGTTTATAATCCTGCTGTTCCAACATTAATGTTTTGTTATTTATTTACCGAAAAACACGACAGTGTTTATTCTGTCATCATTCAGACCAAAGATGTCTGGATGTGACGTGATCTGCTTGTATTTTTGCCATTTAAGGTGCTATGAGGAGAATCTATTTCTGGCGACATAAAGACTCTGCTACCCATGAGCACGCGCGGCGACTGTCGTAAAGACGTGACCCAAGCCAAAGCGTGTGTTTGTTGTGATGCTAATGAATGCAGCTCAGACCTTCCTCAGAACTCTGCATTGCTTTACAACTTCTTTTTTCAACAACTTACAGGATGCAAAGCGACGAGGTAATGTATCTCTTTCTAGTTACGTAGCAGTAGTTTTTGATGTCTGACAACAAGCAATTTTTGGAAAACTTAGTATCATAGTTTTGTAGCCGGCTATATATAGCTACTTACAGCCCGGTGCTCTAAGACGTGTCTGAATAATATAAATTTGCTCTAGTTTTAATTGTCTTGTTCCTGAAGTTGAGTATCCAGGCCAGTCCAGCCCTGTCCGACCCAACCACGAAGCTAAGGAATAGCATTTATAGATAGCCTATTTTGATGCTATTAAACTCATCTTAAAGTGTGTATTTCCATCAGGCATATATCTAAAAGTGAGACTTTTTTGTGATTACTTAGAAATTCCTCATAGCATCTTTAAGTGTGGAAAAAAAAACTTTGGAGGGAGACTCTGAGAGTCGTCATCCTCGTTCCTCAAACCTGAGGATGCAGGCAGACGGAGCAACAACAAAGACCAAAGAGAGGAGAACTGCTACATTGGCACATTTTCATCCTTTCTTTAAATATCTCAGCTGTGTTGAATCTCCAGTGAACCAGTGAAGGGCAGACCTCTGCGTCCTCCTCCATCTCCTCAGGTTAGTTTTAGGAGCTGGAGCATCCAGGTGGAGCTCTGAAATCACATTCATTCCGGCCTTGAAAGGCTTATCTCTGCCTCCAAAGCTCCATGAGTGACACGTAATGAGTCCCTGTGAGGGTTAAGGCAGCGTGACGACCTCTTCCTCACAGACAGAAGATCTCACAGCAGCGGTGAGTTTGTGTAGTTGTGTGTCTTTAAATCCAGCATTTAACGTGACAACATTCTGTTTGAGATGCTACAAAACCACTGAAAGCACCACTAAAGAAAAAACTTAGACTTTAAAGAGTCCCGCAGGATTAAAGAGACGATCAACCAAAATCACCAACCAACCAATCAGGAATCAACTTCTCATTCCTCCAAAATATAACAGCAGTTATAACAGTTTTAGGGCTGCCAGATTTAACCTTTAAATCCTGATTAAGCTTTAAAGGCAGGATGCTTCTCTGCGTCTTATGCTGCTTATTACTTCAGGTGGGACTCAACCGTGTCAGGATTACAGTACAGCCCTAAATTTGACTCTTTTTCTAATCAACACAAAAAAATCAGTCTCTTAGTCGTGATTTGGTGGACTGGTCCTTTAAAATATCAGAAGGAGGCTGCAGAAACAGAGCATGCTCAGAGGCCACTGAACACCAGAGTCTGACGTCGTCCTCGTTTTTATATTTTTGAACAATGAAGAATAATCGATCACTTGAACTCTGATCCTGCAGGAGAGACCTGGGATTCATCGATGGTCTCGTGGTCAGCTTCTCCTCCTGCTGACTCCTCCTCCTCCTCGTTGTTGTAGCCATGAAGATGAAGACGTGCCGACGTGATGCTTCATTCCAAAGATTTGGCGAATTCTGCGTAGTCGATGTAGCCGTCATTGTTTTTGTCGTCATCCCTCAGGACGTCGTCGATCAGACTGATCAGATCCTCCTCCTTCATTGGCTGACTGTCCTCGCCGCGCTCCTGTGGAATAAATACAACAAGGACTGTTTATGGATCATGGTTACAGGTTATTCATTTACATCGGTGATTCCCAATCTGGGGTACGCAAAGTGACGTTGGAGGTGCATGAATACTTGTCAGGTTTCAAACTGCTTCTGTAGTTAAAGTTCAAACTGGTAAATGTTTGTATTTTCAGTTTTGATAAAGGCCTGAAGTGCTGGCATCTTGGAGAAGAAAATCTGTCCTGAATAGTCCAAGATTCTTATCGTAACATAAGTTCAGTCTGACAGCCTTCTCATTAGAGCTGCAGTGAGTTTGTACTACACAATTTGAAGTTCATTAATGAATATGTTCCAGAAATGTGAATTTCTGTTTTGCTAACTGAAACTGCTGGTGCAGTTTTCTCTGGGGGGGGGGTTAAGCAAATTTAAGGCTTTTAAGATACACAAACTCAGAGGCAGGAAGGAAAATTGCAGTCACAGAACAGCCAATCAAGGACAAATGTAGTTTATACAATGGAGTGAGCAGGTGAGTGCCAGGCAGTGGCGATTGCTCTAAGACTGCAAGGGAAGCTCAGCTTCCCCTAAAATGCCCCCAAAAAAGTGTTGATATGTCCTGCTGTGTGTACATTTCATTGTCTACATATGCTCTAGAATACCTTCATCTTTTGTTCAGAATCAGCTACTTATCACAGGTAACTGGTGTGACTTCCTTCTCATTCATCCCCGCAGCGTCTCAGCGCTTTAACACAGTCGGACGCTGAGCGTCTTCTGACTTCGATGGGGAGGCGTAGAGTGGGTTGTTCCACTGTGGAAACTGGACGGTCATTGGATAAACGCTGGGCTTTGTCCCGCCCATCGGACGCTCAGTGTCTCTGGGGGTCTATGAGGCAGTGGGCTGGCCTGGACGCTCAGCTTCTGCATGATGATTGGATGATCTGTCTGAGACAAATCCCTTTTTGATTGACAGGGAAATGAGCCAATCAGCGATCTTGAAGTATCACCCTCCACCGGAGCATCTTCTAAGTTTTACATTCAGTTGTTCTGGAGAGGAGCTTCTCCTGTTTAAAGCGGCTCAAGTCTTACACCCCCAACACAATGGGCCAAGGCCGTTTAAGCAGTCTAGCTCTGCTGGCCATTGAGAGAACACTGGTAAAATCCCTGGAAAAGACACCTAGTTGGAGCGACAGGGTCACAGATCATTTTCTTGAAAAGGAACAGAGGGTAGAATTTACATTTAAATAAATAAACAATTTTTTGATGTAGGCCGGAAAAGAATGAGCTTCCCCTTCCTGACTGACCAGCAGCTGCCACTGGTGCCAGGGTTATTGTACTGGGTTAAACTTTAATATACTTTTTGAGATTGCTTTTTTTTCTTTTTTAATGTTATTTTAGTTATAGACATGACACATAGTTGGCCATTTTATTAGGAACATTCCATTCCCATTATCATTATAGCTGTTCATGCTGATGTTAGCATGATCTCCATATCCATGGTTGATACATCTATAGTAACTGCTTTTCTCACCACATAGTCATGAGGTCTCTCTGAAAATGGGATGTCACATCTCAAGAGGCCTTTAACACATTTATACTTAACAGAGACAAATATGGTAGGGATGACCTTGTGGTCTGGGCACACATGAGTTCATCACTACCATAAATTCTTATTTTCAGTAAGAATATCTATGATTATACTTCTATAAAATGATCACCACAACTATTCAGACATGAGGACCCTCCTGAAAACCAGACGTAGCATCTCAAGAGGCTAACCTCTAATAAATCAGACGACAGGTCTATGGTTCATGGATCTGTCACTAACTTTAGTTCTTACTTTAGTCCACTTGTCTCCTCTTACCTCCCTTCCTTCACCCTCACACCAACACAGCATGGTGTGGATTTGCTGTTCATCATGGGACTGGGATCCACATTCAAGATTTCCTGCTGCTTAACAGAAGGTTTTTTCTTGAGCCATGATGGAGGGATTTTGCTTGGAGTTCGCGACGCACAGAAGTGGACTGTTTGGAGAGCGGGAGTCAGCCCCGGCAGTCGCTGACGTCATCTTTTAGTATCGACTCAGCTCGCTTGAAACCAGAGCGGAGTAGGTACTAAAACTAGCTTGCTTTAGGAGGTACCAGGCTAGTGGAAACATGCTGCAAATCAAGTAGGGCTGAGTAGAGTAGGGCCAAGGCGTACTAGTGGAAAAGGGCCATCAGCCATTACTAAATGCAAACTGATTGCAAATTTAAAGGTGCTATGAGGAGAATCTATTACCGGGGGCATAAAGACTCTGCTACCCATGAGCACGTGTGGCAACTGTTGTAATGCTGCGTTCCAGTAACATCTGAACTGGGAGTGACATCATCTCCGACTTATCTGCATTCCAGTTGAAGTCGGAAAAAAACATGTCGATCTACCAGCTATTGTTAGCTGTTGTTAGCACGCCCTGCGTTGTTGTTCACAAATATCACATGAAGAATGTGATTATCACTATGGCAGCATTTTTGTAAATATAAGTCTAACAATACTATGTATACAGCTGATCTAGAGCGACACACCCCAGTCAGAAGTGACAATAAATGGATTATTACAGGAGCTAAATAACTGTTCACACTGGGGGCATCCATCTTCAATTGCCAACTCGGGGGTGGCGAGGTTTCACCGAGTTCCCAGTAGGAAATTCCGACTTTGGGGGACGTTCCAGTTGCAGTTTCCTACTCGGAACCCGGAAATTCCTACTTCTGACTACAATTGGAACGCACCAAAGATGAGAGTGTCTTGTGATAAATGCAGCTCGGACCTTCCTCAGAACTCTGTATTGCTTTACAACTTCTTTTTTCAACAACTTACAGGATGCAAAGCCACGAGGTAATGTATCTCTTTCTAGTTACGTAGCGGTAGTTTTTGATGTGTGACAACAAGCAATTTTTGGAAAACTTAGTATCGTAGTTTTGTAGCCGGCTATATATGGCTACTTACAGCCCGGTGCTCTAAGGTGTGTAATATAAATCATAAAATAATATAAATTTGCTCTAGTTTTAATTGTCTTGTTCCCGAAGTTGAGTATCCAGGCCAGTCCAGCCCTGTCTGACCGCGAAGCTAAGGAATAGCATTTATAGATAACCTATTTTGATGCTATTAAACTCATCTTAAAGTGTGTATTTCCATCAGGCATATATCTAAAAGGGAGACTTTTTGTAATTACTTAGAAACTCCTCGCAGTCTCTTTAAGAATGACTCTTAAATGAAACGCTCACTCACAACTGTGAATCAATTCTCATCGTTCACTTAAAGAGCCGTTCAAACTCAATCAAGAATGTCACACCTGTAGCTCAAACCACCGTGGAAGTAGGTCAACAAATCAAAGCAGAGGACTATAATACGATGATAGTAGAAGGTAATGTAACATAACATAAACCAGTCACAACAAGCGCACAGAACAGTTTAGAGCTGCTGAAGAGATCATCTGATGACTGTAGGCAGAGGCAGGCTAACACTTCCCATTGACTCCCACTCTTGGGCTAAGCTATCTGCTTGTCATGGACTCTGGAGAGAAGAAAGACACGAATAGAAAGAAAACGTTGGCGTGTCCCTTCAGATCAGTTTGAGGATTTCTCCTTCTGAAATTGTTGGAGTTTGGAGGTTGGATTTTGGTTTTCTTTTTTTCTGAATCATTCTGTTATGGCTGCGCTTCTCAACGGTTTGTTATCATCTCTGCAAAAAACTCGTCTCTTACTGTGACAAAGAAACAGGTCATTTTTGAATTTGCCTATTATACTAGCAGTGCGTACTGATTCGCTCAAAATGTAGTATGCAGTATACAATATGCGAACAAAAGCAATGTTGCAGTATGCAAAAAATACCCGGATGACGTACTGATTCGGGAAAAAATTCACAGTATGCATCAGACCAGTCTGCTTCGCCTACTGTTACCCACAATGCAAAGCACCTGAATTGAAAATAACTAAGAGCAAAGCTTCAACAACCGGAGCAGCAGGACGAAAAAAAATATATGAGCCACTTCTCAACACGTAATGGTGTGTAATAAGTTGTAAAAAGGTCAGTTGTTGTTGATTTTCCATTACAGTTAGTAACAGTCTGACGGTGGTGTTACGTCCGTCCATACCTGCAGCATTGTTAGTGTAAACCACTGACAAGTCTGACGTTTTACCGTTATGTTCTGTATTTTTCCTCTGTATTACCACCAACCTAAATGTTCCTGCTTCTCCTCATGCTTAATACTGTATCGTGCGTGTGATGTTTATTCTTGATGTGTTGTTTTTTTTCTTTTAAGTTGACCTAATACGCTGTTACACAAAAATATACAAAATAATTTCTCTCTAAAATAATATGTATTCTCCACCATTGACTGGTTCATATGAAATGCTGCTTCTGGCAATATCTGCAGATTAATAACTGAATTGTCAACATGTACTCCTGGTTTGTTTGTTTTGTACAATTAAAATTAAGTTTGGAAAATAAATCAGATGTAGCCTACTTCTGCATTGCTCAAACTGAAAACCAGCGTAGCATACTACAAAATAAACTGAACAAAACAGTCAGACTACATTCAAGTGTAGTAGGCAGTGCGCAGTGCCTACTACATACTACTATCATACTCAGTATGTAGTAGGCGAATTCGAAAACAGCCACAGACTGAGTACCAGCTGGCGCCCTCACCTCTCTGTGCACGTGTGTGATGGCGGTGGCGAGCTCCAGCCCGTCCAGCAGGTTGTTCCCATCGTAGTCGTGCATCTTGAAGTAGTGCAGCTGCAGCTCCTGGGGGGTCATGTCCTTCTCCGGTTTGTCGATGACCCCCTCCAAATGCTCCATGATGTGGCTGCAGGAGAGTGAGCAGGGCATGAAGTTCAAAGGTCATCATGCTGTTCAAATAAGAGCGCTCACACAGGAGAGCACACTCACTCTTTGTCCTGGACCATGGTCCTATCGAGGCGGCCGTGAGCGTGACCCGAGACCTGAGCGGCAGACTCCACGACCACCTGCTGCTGAGGGTCGGTCTGGGTGAGGACGCACACGCAGAGGGAGAGGACGAGGAGGACGGTGCCCCGCTGAAGCTGCCCGCTGCGGCTCATCCTGCAGTGGAACAAATGGAGACTGAAACACGTCTGCAGGACACCAGGAGCTGCAGCAGGACTCTGCACACTGAGACGGTTTAAAGACCTGGATCATTTCCTTCTGTTTGAGTCAAATGTGTGAAAATGAAACCCTCTCCAACTTAAATAAGATGAAAAAAACAGGATTTATGTTCATAAATATGCGATAAAAAAATCATTAACGATGAAAAAGTATGAGGGTTAAAAAGGATTGATTTGGAGTTGAGTGTGTTCAGCCTGATTTAATCCAACAGTGCATCTTCACTCAACTAAAAATCAAATATTGATATCGGTCCAATATCAGCGAAAAAAAAAAAAATCATTTTATATCGACCTGCATCTAAAATATCTAATATAAAGCACACTGATGCAAGTAGTCAATTCTAATTTATGTTTTATTTATTTACTTTAGTTGTAGAATATTTTCATGTTTAAGTTAAACACATCGGTTATTTTGCAATTTTAAAATATATGTTTTTGTTTCTACTGGATTTATTAAGATTACTTTTCCAGGTCTTCTTACTTATCTTTCATTTATTTTACTTAAAGGTGCTATGAGGAGAATCTATTACTGGGGACATAAAGACTCTGCTACCCATGAGCACGCGCGGCGACTGTCGTAATGCTGCGTTCCAGTAACCTCGGATATGGGAGTGACATCATCTCAGACTTATCTGCGTTCCAGTTGAAGTCAGAAAAAAAACATGCCGATCTACCAGGCTATTGTTAGCTGTTGTTAGCACGCCCTGTGTTGTTGTTCACAAATATCACATGAAGAATGTGATTATCACTATGGCAGCATTTTTGTAAATATAACTCTAACAATACTGTGTATACAGCTGATCTAAACTCATCTTAAAGTGTGTATTTCCATCAGGCATATATCTAAAAGTGAGACTTTTTTGTAATTACTTACAAACTCCTCACAGTCCCTTTAATTGTATTATATTCTTATGTTTAAGGTTAAAATGTATTGAACAAATTGGTAAATAACAAATCAATCCATTCTTCTCATACCTGCTATTGCCCACTACAGTTCTCTGTTTGAGTAATCTCACCTGATAAAGTCTTTTCTTACAGGCTGTACTTCTAAATAAGTTATAAAAGTAAGTATGATTCCTGCTGATATCATATCGGATTGATATCAGTATCAGTCAGTACTCAAGGTTGCAATATTGGTATCGTATTGGAGGTGAAAAAGTTGTATCGGGACACCCCTAACACATCTTTGTGAGTAGTCTCTGTGATAGACCAGGCTATTTTTTAATTAAATATATCAGCAGTTACAGCAATACGAGCTCCTTCTCTAATCAGAAATGTCATTTGTTTCAGGTCTTATCTTCATTATCCCATTACTCTTCCTCAGACAAGCACTGATGCTGCAGTTTAACCCATTAAACCATCACTGACTATCTGTGCATCTATTAAAGATTATATTTGACACCCCTATAACTTACACTGTTTGAGCAGAAACCTGGGTTGTGGTTTCTGATCCCCTTTGATTCAAATAAAGAAATAAGTGTAAACAGAAAATGTCAAGAATATTCAGGGAGCTAGGAAATTAGATTTTTACAATTTTTTAAATGTATGTCTTAATATTCTTAAGGCCCCAGTAATCATGGGCCCTCAGAATGATCCTAACTTCTCTTCCAAAGCTTCTCCATGTGGAGGTTTAAATGAAGGCCCACCTGGACTCACCTGCAGGTACACCTGTGTGTCCTGCCACAGCATCAGAGAGCCACCTTATCTTTAACCATGAGCAATAGGACCGTCAGTGGGAACATAATCATCTGTTACTGGGGTGTCTTTGGGCTCTGGTTTAACTGTGAGGATTCACACCACAGATAAATACTGTTTAGAGCTCAAAGGCTCATGTTTGAGCTCTTTTAAAATGATCGTTTCTTCTCATATTAAACTATAACTATCTGAAATCAGACTGAAAATGTTGGCATCTAATTGCAGAGATATTTTTCTATCAGCCTGTGCACTGAGAGTTCTCACACTTATTTAACACTTTGTCTTTGTTCAGTATTTATGTGATTAACCACAAACACCCACTAACCAGCTTTTAGGTGCATGAATGAAGTCAAGACAATATTTCATTTCAATTAAGTGAACCAGACTAAAACAGTGGATTAAAATGGCTCGATAAGAAATACTGACTGGCTGTAAAAATAAAAAGTTTGATTTTTATTCTGCCTACAGTCCAGATTCATGAATGAGCCGTTATTTCTTCATAATCGTTATTAACGGAAACATATGTTAGCTCGTAGCGCTCTGTTCTCTGAGCCTCAATAACGAACCAGACCTTAAAAAAAACAGCCTTAAGAAGTAAAAACCGCTCACATAAACATAAACTAAAAACTCCTTTAAAAAAACATGATCAAACTCACGCGTTAATTCTCTGTCTTCCCGGACCAGGTTGTTGATCTCTGAGCTTTCTGGAAACGAGACTGACCATCCGCAGACTTTTGGACCGGCCGGCTCTCCGTAGCTCCTCTTGGACACGACAGCTCACTCTGATTGGTCCGTCATGTCGAAGAGTAAACAGTGAGGGAGAGATGGTTCACGGCACAGAGATGGTTCACGGCACAGAGATGGTTCACGGCACAGAGATGGTTCACTGCACCACAAGAAACAAAGACCAACACAAGACAACTGCTAACGAATTTCAGATCTGTTTTACTTTTAATCTAATTTTTTTTAGAGCAAGAAAAATAAAACTAAAGAAGTTTTAGACTTTAAATTTAATTCTAGCTCACTTTAGAGCTGATGTAAACACAAAGCAAACATTAAATTAAACAAAAATAAAAACGAAAGAAACTAACGACAAAACAATATCCTCATTATTTTTTATGCTTAAGAGTTCAGCAAATATCAAACTCAGAAACTTACAAAAAAATAATGGAATGTTAAGATCCATATCATATATGCTGCCTAATTTCTTTTTCGGAAATGTAAATTTAGTAAATTATTTATCCCCTTTACTTACACTGTTAAAGGGTTAATGTAAATTTTACAGCAATTTACTGGCAAAAAGATGCCAATAAATTACTGTTAATGTCTTTACAGTAGCATTACTATATTTAATTAACAGGAATATCATTATATTTTCGTTGATTGTTTTTGTCCTGTATTATTATTATGATTTCAAATAATCATTATCGTCTTTCCATTTACAGCAGTGTTACTGTGTTATCAAAAAATGCATCTATACTGTCTTTCCATCCACACGATCATGATTCTACAACTTTTAATGCATTTTAAATTACAGTGAACTTACTGGACTTTTATTCATATAATGATGTCTTTAAAGGTGCTATGAGGAGAATCTATTACCGGCGACATTAAGACTCTGCTACCCATGAGCACGCGCGGCGACTGTCGTAATGTTGCGTTCCAGTAACCTCAGAACTGGGAGTGACATCATCTCTGACTTATCGGCGTTCCAGTTGAAGTTGGAAAAAAACATGTCGATCTACCAGGCTATTGTTAGCTGTTGTTAGCACGCCCTGCGTTGTTGTATGAAGAATGTGATTATCACTATGGCAGCATTTTTGTAAATATAAGTCTAACAATACTATGTATACAGCTAACGTAGAGCGACACACCCCAGTCAGAAGTGACAATAAATGGATTATTACAGGAGCTAAATAACTGTTCACACTGGGGGCATACATCTTCGATTGTCAACTCGGGGGTGGCGAGGTTTCACCAAGTTCCCTGTAGGAAATTCCGACTTCGGGGGACGTTCCAGTTTCAATTTCCTACTCGGAACTCGGAAATTCCTACTTCTGACTACAACTGGAACGCACCAAAGGACGTGACCCAAACTAAAGTGTGTGTTTGTTGTGATGCTAATGAATGCAGCTCGGACCTTCCTCAGAACTCTGCATTGCTTTACAACTTCTTTTTCAACAACTTACAGGATGCAAAGCCACGAGGTAATGTATCTCTTTCTAGTTACGTAGCGGTAGTTTTTGATGTGTGACAACAAGCAATTTTTGGAAAACACAGTATTGTAGTTTTGTAGCCGGCTATATATGGCTACTTACAGCCCGGTGCTCTAAGACGTGTCCGAATAATATAAATTTGCTCTAGTTTTAATTGCCTTGTTCCCGAAGTTGAGTATCCAGGCCAGTCCAGCCGAAGCTAACAAATAGCATTTATAGATAACCTATTTTGATGCTATAAAACTCATCTTAAAGTGTGTATTTCAATCAGGCATATATCTAAAAGTGAGACTTTTTTGTAATTACTTAGAAACTCCTCACAGTCCCTTAAACTATCTTACTTTAAATTAAGATATAATTTGAAGAAAAAATCACGTACATATTTTCTTATGCGATAAAATACCATTACTGAATCAGTGGTTTCACCCAAATATGAGAAACATTAGGCCTACTGGAAAATCAATCTTACCTGCTATTGATTACCTGGGAAAGGCGGATTTTCTCCTGATCATAACCATTATTAATATTTAATGTATGGACATTTTACAGTAGGCCTATATAACTGTTGATTTTATGACAAATACTGTAAATTTTACACATATATAGAAGGTTTTTCCACAATATTTTGTCATTTACAGTAATTTACTGCATAGCTGTTTCTGTAGGTAGCTGTAGATATCACAGTAAAATGCTGCTAAGTTTACAACAGTCAGTCACATTGACACCAGCTAGTTTAGCCTTACATTTATCCATGTGCTTCTTTGGAGAGTTTCTTTCAGGGAACTATCTTGCTGTGGAAAGACCTGCAACGTGTCTCTGCTGACGTCACTAGGGGGCGTGTCTCAGCTGTCAAACATAAACTGAAGTGCAGCACGTTGACGAAGAGGAGGAGGACGTGTTCAGAGAAATGTCGGGTTTCCAGAGAGAAAATGAAGCGGCCAAATCTTTGTTCAGGAGACTGGAGGTTGATTTTCTGTCATCAGTAGATCTTTAGACCCTCGTCCCTCCCCGTGGTTGTTTTAGCTGTGAAGACCTCCCCCTCCTCTGTGGCTCTGCGTCCCTCTTTTTAGGCAGAGATGTAAAGAAAATATGTCTTCACCTTTATCCTCAAACAGACGTCACAGTGTTACTAATGAGAAGATTATTTATTTTCAGGTGAAACAGGAGCATGATCATGTAATAGAATCAGAGCTCAGCATGATGAAGTTTGTGTCCCTGCAGCCTCGGCCTGCAGCTCTGTGTGAACTGTTACTTCTTAATCCTTTAACCTGATCCAGTTAAAGAGTTAGAGGACAGATTAAGACAGCCTGCTGACTCCCTCCTCTTAAATGCCACTGATCAGGGAGTCTTACTCATGCCCAGGAAACAAATCCATGAAAAACAGAGCACAGGTTCATAAATGTGAAATTATAGAGCAGGGGTGGGCAAATTTAATTACCAACAGGGCCACATAAAAACATTTTTCCCAGCCTGAGGGCCACATTGTTACAAATTTTCAGAAACTGTCGATGAGAAAAAAGAATGTTGAATAAACAACATATAAGAATAAAAGTTTGTCATAAAATCAGTATACCAATATTCATATGTTACAACGTAAATACAAGTTATTATGCATAATCAAATTAACTTGACATAGAATTAAAGCCAATGAAGCTTTTTCAAATCACTAAAATGATGTTTTTCAAATTTTTAATGCTCAAATATTTTTGTTGCTGCCATTTTTTAAATATAGTGTTGAGTTATACTTGATATAATGTTCAAAGGCTTCATAAAAGAGATTTAGAGACACTATTATAGCAAAGTAATGTCACAAACAACTTACATAAGACAATAAAAACATCGGTCTAGATTCTATAGAATTATTTCTGATGGATATCTGAGTTCTCTTCATATTTACAACTGCTGGTCAGAATGAATGGCCGCCACTTGCTCGCCCCTGCAACAGAGCATATGTGGAGGAATATTTCTGAATGTGTGATAACCAAAATGTTATTTTAGCCAAAAAAAAAGCCTTAGAGTACCAAACAGTGAGCTCTTCATTCAGAGAAGATTTCTCTGATTTTCTGTGAAGAGTCAAAATAAAGAAACACAAGCGTGCCTTCAAATTTAAGCTGGAAGAAAAAGTAAAATATCTAACTTAAGCCCCATTTCCACCAGAGGGTTCAGTTCGGTTCGTCTCTGTACGGCTCGCTTTTTGTTGTGTTTCCATAGATTAAAACCGGACAGGGCCCCTTATAAGTGAACCGTACCATCCTACTTTTTGGGACCCTTCTGTTTGGGTGCCAAGCATACCAATCCAACCCCAGAAGGTGGGGCTAGAAACACTGCAGTCCGTTGATTGGGCAAAGGAGACGAACAACACATAACCCCGCCATGTTTAATCCATTAACCTCAGAACTGGGAAGAGGGAAGTGTGGGCGACGTCATCTCCAACTAATCAGTGATGAAGTTACAAAGTCAGAAAAAAACATGCCGATCTACCAAGCTACTGTTAGCCATTGTTAGCATGCCCCGCGTTGTTGTTCACAAATACCACACTAAGAATGTAGATAACACTATGGCAGCATTTTTGTAAATATAAGTCGAACAATACTATGGATATGGCTGATTTTGTGTCAGAAGCTGATTTAGAGCGACACACCCCAGTCAGAAGTGCAAATAAATTGATTATTACAGGAGCTAAATAACTGTTCACACTGGGGGCATCCATCTTCGATTGTCAACTCGGGGGTGGCGAGGTTTCACCGAGTTCCCAGTAGGAAATTCAGACTTCTGGGGACGCTCCAGTTGCAGTTTCCTACTCAGAAATTCCTACTTCTGACTACAACTGGAACGCACCATAAATCTCCACTCGTCTTCATGAAGATAACTCTCGCGGCACACAGGCTTCCACTTCGTATCAAAAAGCCTCATGCTGATCATAAAAAAGAGGAATTGCTGTATGTCTTCCATTGTTGCTCTTTGTTTACTGTGTCGTGTTTTCTTCTTCGTTGTAGCTGGGTACACTGTGTCTCGCTGCTATGACGTCATGCTATGACGTCCGGTTGGCTGTGGAAACACAAACAGGATCAGGCCTTACAGATCCGCCTGAGCCAAACCGTGCCGATCCATATCGGACCACTTGGTGGAAACGGGGCTTTAGTGTTGCTTTGCTTTGCTTGATTCGGTTTTCCTGCTCAACCACGAGATGGCAACACCAGACATAACATCTACAGACTGTACAATATTTTTGTAAAGCTTTATCAGGTTAAATGTCTAAAAACAATAAATTGGTTACACAGTAAAACACTTACTTGTTGGCGGTGCCACATTACTCTTTAAATACCATTAATATAACAAGCCAACCTGGTCTTTTTTGTGTGTGTTCATGAGAAATAAACATTAAAATCTGGCAATTATATGTCATTATTATGTTACAAATGCTTAAACAGTGTGTAATTACAACAGAAAATTGATTTGAATTTCCATCAGGCTTATCTTTATAAAAAATGTAAATGAACAGCTGCGAATTTTTTTTGAGATGATGAAAAATAAACTTAACCAATGAACATGTACTCAATATTTTTGCTTGCCTACAGCACATAGTGTCCATGTTACAGTTTGTTTTATTAGACCCTGTCAAGGCGTTTTTGTTAACAATAAGGTCCTGCACCCGAATGATACTAATGCTAATATTCACAATATAAATTTAAACATACTGATAAACCACCGATAAATCCTCATGCATTGTGCGTGTGCTGTGAGTATCATATGAGCAGGCATCAGTACGAATGACAAAATCACATTGGAGCAAGCCCTCCCAGAGCCCATAGAAATGCACTGTAAGGTTAAAAAAATCTGAAGAAAGAGTCTCTACATGTAAGTCTATGAGAGCACCTGAGGCGATTTTTCAGTCTGACTGAAATCGACCTGAGGGGGCGGGGCTTCTGGTTGCACAGTGACATCACAGTGATATTCGGGCTGCT
This sequence comes from Scarus forsteni, assembly GCA_036419115.1. Lineage (NCBI taxonomy): Eukaryota > Metazoa > Chordata > Actinopteri > Labriformes > Labridae > Scarus > Scarus forsteni. The sequence continues at coordinate 4,583,467 of JAZDUH010000431.1, forward strand.
GATTAAACAATAACATGAAGACTTAGACAGGATCAATCAGGGCATAATAAACTCTTTTCTCTCTCTTTTTTTCTCATGGCTAAAGGAGGGCGATGCACTATCACCCAATATGGACCAGCTGCCTCTGGTCCAGGTGTTTGTGATGTCATAGCCATGACTGTTACCCCTCCTCCCTGCCCCATCAGGTGTCCTTGAACAGCCGATCAGCACAGAGGTCATTATCATAGCCTCCTGAAGCCCCACCCCCTCTGATCAGAGTGTTTCCAAAGGGGAGGGGAAAATGGCTGCATCTGAATCTCTACAGAGACGACATTTTTATTTTTTTTAATTCAACTTAAGCAAACATCAAGACCGGTAAACAAACACATCAGCACACATGGACCTTTAAGAACTTTAAGTCAGTTGCTGGTGCAGCAGGTTGCTGCTTATGCCTCACAGCAGGAAGGTTGTGGGTTTGACTCCTCAGTCATGCGGTTCCATCCTGTGCAGTGTTTACATGTTCTCCTTGTACATTTGTGGCATCTATGCAGGTGCTCTGGTTTCCTTCCAGCAGGAAACAGACGGACCTGCCTGATTCTGAAATCATGCATCTCCATCTTGCCAGCCTCCATTGTCCAATGGTTTCACTCAGTTATATGCTTAATGGCCCAATAAGGGAGGAGCCACGAGAGCTGCGGACATGACGACAACAGGAAGTGACTTGACAGGAAGTGATGTCACTTCCTGTTGTAGAAATAATGCGGCTAATGTTGGTTAGCCCATGCTCATAATGAGCTATGTCCGGAATCGTTCCCTAACACGGATATAGTACACTTTATAGTGTGTTCGCCATTTTGTAGTGTTGTTCGAATTCTCAGCAGTTAATTTCATTCACTATATAGTGCACTATAAAATACCCACAATGCACAGCACATGTGAGTGTACATACGGTGTACCCTATATTGTACTCCTGTATACCACAATGCAATGCGGTCGTGTTTTTTTCCGTAGAAGAAGAAGAGAAAGATTGCTGTTAGGAGCTGCTTCTTTTATAACTGTGAAAAACGATCAAGTATCTTTAACACGTTCGTAGCGTAGCTCTTTTGCGTCTTTTAGCGGCTGTAAACAGCTTCAGAATGTGCTACTTATCCTCCTGAGTGCCTGGTTTGTTTACTTTAATTTCAGCGCGTCCACTTCGGTCACAGGGATATTGACAAATTATTTACAGACACCTGACAAACGTCCAGGATAAATGCAGTTACAAAAATGATAAAATTCAACAGGTACATAACAATTAACATAAAATAAAATTAAAAAAAAATGTCACAGGGATAACCAGCTCATCTACTGACGCTATTATGTTCAGAAAATGTCAGTGTAGTGTCCGAAATCTCGTTTGTTCATTCCCTATGTAGTCCACCATTTCATTTACACTACATAGGGAATAGTGAGTGAGTGAGTGAATGAGTGAATGAGTGGACGATTTCGAACACAGCTATGGTTACTCAGTTATACTTGTCGAAATATGCTCTCCTCATAAGTTTACTTTGTAGAGATTGTCTTTGATGAGGTTCATGTCATATTTAGGTGTTAAATGATACATCTATGTTCTATAATTTGATGTGAAACAATCGTCTTAAGGTTGTTTAGCCATTGGCAAACGGCCATTAGCTGCTACGGCTAACAGCTAACAAGGGCAAACAACAGTTAATTGCTGTTAGCCATTAGCCGTAGCGGCTCACAATAGTTAGCCGCTAACAACAGTTAGCCACTACAACTAACAGCCATTAACTGTTGTTAGCCCTGGTAAGCCATTAGCCATAGCGGCTAACGTTTAGCCGCTACATATGCTCCGTCATAGCAGTGCTGCTTGATATGGATTGGTCTGTGATGAGCGTGATGAGCCAAAGGATCGTCCAATCACAAGCTGCTGTTGTTTCTGCCCCTGAAAACATTTTCACACGGCTCCTCCCCAGATGGATCAGTGAAATATTTCCAATATGGAGCTGTCCATCTGGCGTGTAAGGTTACAAAAACATGCCTGTTAGGTAAATTGGTGTGTCTACACTGCCTTCAGGTGTGAGTGGTTTTCTGTCTCTACTTACTAACCCTGTGATTGGATGGTGACTAGTCCAGAGTGTCCTCACTTCTCCGCTCTGATATTTAATCAAACTCTCCTTCAGTGTGACGACTAAGAGTGTTCATTATTGTATCTTTTTTTTAAATTAGATATTTATACTGAAGCAACATTAAGAAATAATACTTAGACTAGTTTGATTTGTTTGACCCAGCTGCCAAACCAGTGCCAATAAAGTTGGGACATTGTGTAAAAGGTAAATTAAACAGAATATAATGATTTGGGAATCCTTTTCAACCTGCACACTGCACCACAAGACAAGATATTGAACACTTAAACTGGTCTACTTCTTTTGGAATTTCATACATGCAACACCTGGGAAAGTTCAGGAATGCTTTAAATCATCAGTTTTTAACATTTTACAGGTGGACAGATTAATGGGAAACAGGTGAGTGTCATTAATGTCATGAAAGGAGCATCACTGGGGCAAAGGTCAGAAAATAGTCTAACAGTATAGGATTAATGTTCCTCAATAAGATTGCAAGGAATTTAGAGATGTTGTCATCTACAGTCCATACAATCAACAACAGATGCAGAGAATCAGAGAAATTCCTGCACATAAACAGCAAGACCAAAAACCAGCATTGAATGCCTGTGACCTCTGGTCCCTCAGGCAGCTCTGCGTTATAAAGCAGCATCAGGTCAAACTCTACCAGACAAATATCAACTACACCCAGAAACACCGCCGGCTTCTCTGGGCCGAGCTCATCTGAGATGGACTGAGGCAAAGTGGAAAAGTCTGCTTCAGGTCTGAGTCCACATTTCAGACTGTTTTTGGACATCATGGACGTGGTGTCCTCCAGGCTAAAGAAGAAAAGGACCATCCAGACTGTTATCAGAGCAAAGGTCAAAAGACAGCATCTGTGATGGTATGAGGGTGTGTTAGTGCCCATGGCATGGGTAACCTGCACATCTGTGAAGGCTCCATTAATGCTGAAAGGTAAATAAAGGTTTAGGAGCAACATGCTGCCATCAGGGACCTCCTGATTATTTCAGAGACATGAAGACACATTCTGCTCGAGTTACAACAGCAGGGACTAGACTGACCTGCTGCAGTCCACGCCTGCCTCCACTGAACAGGACACTGACACACTGAAATCAGACATCAAGAATAAGAAAAAGTTCCTCCAGAGCTTCAACAGTTCATGTCCTGAGCTCACAAACACTAACTGCGTGTTGTCAAAGGAAAGGTGATCAAACACACAGGTGAACACGCCCCTGTCCCAGCTTTTATGGATCGTTTTGCAGACATCAGATTCAAATGTGAGGATTTGTTTACCAATTTGAATATCAAATATTTTGTCTCTGCAGTGTATCCAACTGAAAAAAGGTTGAAATGATTCACAAATCATTGTTTCCTGTTGTTATTTACGTTTTACTCAACGTCCCAACTTCATTTGATTTGTGGTTGTTCGTGCAGATTTCTACAGCCCGTCATGTTCAAACTTTGACTCTATGAATCATAATTCATACTTGGTGAATTAACTCTTTCCTTCCTGTGTTTTGACCCTCCTTCGTGCCTGCAGTGCCCTCCCTCCTCCACCTCCTCCTCCTCCTCCTCCTCCTCCGCGGTCTGATCACATATTCATGTCCCTCCTCAGTCCGCCGTCACTCCCATCGTGACTGGGGAGTACTCTCACCACCGGGACAGAGCTCCGATGGCGGCCCGGGTCTCCTTCACCCAGATCCGGCTGGAGGCGGAGGTGGAGCGCTGCAGGGCCGAGTGTCTGTGGGACAGGATCCCGGCCATCATCGACCAGATGCAGGCTGCGCGATTCCACGAGGACGGTGAGTGTGGAGGAGGGGGGTCACCTGGTGCACCTGGAGGGGGCAGGTGGAGTCACGGGGGGGGGATACCTGCCCAATGACCAATGATGCACAGAACACTTTGGAGCGCGTGGATGTTTTCTCACGGGTGAACTCTAACTTGTGTTAAAAAGTTTCAGGAAGTTGCCCGCAGAGTTTGAGGCACTCTTTCTGTACTCTTTCTCCCAAAATGTTGCCTTAGAAGTTTTTTTTTTAGGACTGACAGCAGATAAAATCCTAATAAATCAAACTTTTCCGGAACTATTAAGAGACTTTATAATTTAAAGATCCTGGGAAAGCTGAGGTCTGGTTGGGGATGTCTCTCAGTGCGCACAGGGTGGACTTTGGACCCAAATAAGACAGAGGAACATTCCTCTGCAGCCCTCACGAGAGAAAAACTTCTCCTATAAAACATTTATTTGTTAGGTTTAATACAATATGATATAAACCAGTTATTACAGCCTATACTCCTGTTCTTCCATGACTCACAGAAGTGTGTCCAGATGATAAAAACATCAGACTGCATGTTTACAGTACTCACAGCTAATGAGCCTCGCATAGGGCTGGGCAGTCAGTGAGGTTATAAGATAAGAGTATATTTCTTTAAGTAAAGCCAAGGAGCTAATGTATTTATTTGTTTGTTAACATAATAACTCAAAATGTTTGATCAGATTTTAATGTACTTTTCTGTGAATGTTGTTTGTGGCTAAAGGGAGAATCTTTTTAAGGATGTGTTAACAGTGAGACGGGACAGATTTTATGTTTTTGAGGATAACTCACCTTGATACAGTACAGGCCAAAAGTTTGGACACACCTTCTCATTCAGTGTGTTTTCTTTATTTTCATCACTATTTACATTGTAGATTCTCACTGAAGGTATCAAAACTATGAATGAACACATGTGGAATTATATTCTTAACAAAAAAGTGTGAAATAAATGAAAACATGTCTTATATTCTAGTTTCTTCAAAGTATCCACCCTTTGCTCTGATTACTGCTTTGCACACTCTTCATTCTCTTTATGAGCTTCAACAGGTAGTCACCTGAAATGGTTTTCTCTTCTCAGGTGAGCCTTTCCAGGGTTAATTAATAGAATTTCTTGCCTTATTAACGGGGTTGGACCATCAGTTGTGTTGTTCAGAAGTCAGGCTGATGCACAGCCCACAGCCCTATTAGACAACTGTTAGAATTAATTTTATGGTAAGAACCAAACAGCTAAGTTAAGAGAAACAAGTGGCCATCATTACTTCAGAGAGAATCTACAATGGAATTAGTGATAAAAATAAAGAAAACGCTTTGAATGAGAAGGTGTGTCCAAACTTTTGGCCTGTACTGTATGTTGAAAATGCCTTGTGGAAAGTTTCCCCTCAGAACACTTCTACTTTTGCTTGTAAATCTATTTATTTTTCGTTAAAGGGACTGTGTGGGGTTTCTAAGTAGTAACAAAAAAGTCTCACTTTTCGACATATGCTTTATCGAAGTACACACTTTAAGATGAGTTTTATAGCATCAAAATAGGTTATCTATAAATGCTATTCCTTAGCTTCACGGTCGGGTCGGACAGGGCTGGACTGGCCTGGATACTCAACTTCAGGAACAAGACAATTAAAACTAGAGCAAATTTATATTATTCAGACACGTCTTAGAGCACCGGGCTGTAAGTAGAGATAAATAGCCGGCTACAAAACTACGATACTAAGTTTTCCAAAAATTACTTGTTGTCACACATCAAAAACTACCGCTACGTAACTAGAAAGAGATACATTACCTCGTCGCTTTGCATCCTGTAAGTTGTTGAAAAAAGAAGTTGTAAAGCAATGCAGAGTTCTGAGGAAGGTCCGAGCTGCATTTTTATTAGCATCACAACAAACACACGCTTTGGCTTGTGGTGCGTTTAAGTTGTAGTCAGAAGTAGGAATTTCCAAGTTCCGAGTAGGAATTTCCAAGTTCCGAGTAGGAACTGCAACTAAAACATCCCCCGAAGTCTGAATTTCGTACTGGGAACTCGGTGAAACGTCACCATCCCCGAGTTGACAATCGAAGATGGATGCCCCCAGTGTGAACAGTTATTTAGCTCCTGTAATAATCCATTTATTTGCACTTCTGACTGGGGTGTGTCGCTCTACGTTAGCTGTATACATAGTACTGTTAGACTTATATTTACAAAAATGCTGCCATAGTGATAATCACATTCTTCATACAACAACGCAGGGCGTGCTAACAACAGCTAACAATAGCCTGGTAGATCGGCATGTTTTTTTCAGACTTCAACTGGAACGCCGATAAGTCGCAGATGATGTCACTCCCAGTTCCGAGGTTACTGGAACGCAGCATTACGACATTACGCGTGCTCATGGGTAGCAGAGTCTTAATGTCGCCGGTAATAGATTCTCCTCACAGCACCTCTAAAGTGAATTTTCTTCTGTCTTTGTCTGGCCTTATACAGATAAAGTGCTAATGGAGATGTGCATGACCTGCAGACAAAGAGAAACAGGAACTTGCTTCTTGACCACAATATAGACTGTTACAAATAAGTTAAATGAAAAAACATGGTGACCTGTTTCTCTTATCCTTTGGATAACTGTAAGTCATCCCACTGAAATGATTTGGCAAGAGACTAGACGGTTATGAAACAAATGTGCCTATTACATTTGTTGCCGGCTAAAGAGGAGAGTATAGTATCACCTTTCACTGCTCTGGTACCTTGCCTGTCCTGTAGACTCAGATTTATTTACTGCTGCATCCAGAGCACAGGTGGACAAGTGCATGAGCACAAACTGTGACAGTGAGTTTATCTCAGGTCTTACTTTCTCATCACCGCAGTGACAGAGACAGAGAGCCTGAGTGTAGGTCTGCACGGTGAAGATGCGGAGATGGGTGTGAGAGGATCAGGTCATCCGTTTAAAATAAAACACACCTCTGCCTTTGTTTTTCAGATATTTGTCATTACATTAAATATTTTGTGTCTCTGGTTCGGTGCAAATCATCTGCAGCCTGGTTTAGTTTTTTTCAGGAATATTAAAAGAGAGGAATAAAACCTGAGCATTTTGTGGCTAAACCAAGGGTGGGCAACTGGCGGCCCAGGGGCTATATGTGGCCCTTTACCTCATTCAATGTGGCCCAACAATCATTTCCCAAAAATAAGAAAACAAACTGGGAATGTTAAGAAACAAACAACAGTTGCTAAATATGATTCAGCACGTAATACATAAATTAAGATCAGTGATAAAACATTTATTAATCTTAGATTGCAGGAAAGTGCTTTTTTTTTTTTTTTTACAAGTAATTAAACTTCTTACTTTGCTATGACTGCACTTCTCACAATGTTTTATGAGGCATTAAAATATAATTTATAGTATTGGTAAATACCATACTTGGGAACAATATGAATGGTAATATATTTGTGCTTTAAAAACTAGGAAACATTCAGTCTTTTATTGCTTTAAAGAGAAGCTTAATTCAGCTCTAGTTATGTGTCATGCTCAGTAGATCATGAATTTTTAATCGTGTTAGAATATTCAAGCGTTGGTAAAGTCCTTTGTTAAACTTTTTCTTTGCTATTTTTGTTTATTTATGTATTTTTCTGTATTGAGAGTGCCCAACAATATGTAACAGTGTGGCCCTCTGGCACTGAAAAAGAAATGAATGTGGCCCTTTTGGGATTGTTAGTTGCCCACCCCTGGGCTAAACCCTCTGCGATGTTGATTTTCATGTCAGTTTAAACGTTAGGATACGATTTTGGACTCGTTTTATGACCCTTTAGCCCTCCATAGATGTGATTAAAGTTCCTCCCACAGTCACAAAGATGTTTTCATCCACTTTCTGCCCTCTCTGCTGAAATCTTCCTCTCGGCTCAGAGAAATGCAAACACACTTGACGGTCTCCGTGCTGAGTCACTCATGCACCTGCCTCCACCCTGCACACACACGCTGGGTAAATACAGGTGCAGTTATTGTGTTTATCAGTCCTGGATGGGGCAGGCCGACCGTTGTACGGAGCACTGAGGTGTTAAATCAAACCTGGTGATTCTGTGCATGAATCACATCAGCTGATCTGCTGTCATGGCTGAATCAGAAGAGTCAAACAGCACAGGGGCAGATAGAGGAAGTTTACGGGCAGGACAGGGCTCCAGGCTAAGACACACAGGAGCCATGTTTACAGCTCAGCTAGGGATGGGAAATGATGAGATTTACTGATGCAAATGCCATTATTGGTCTGCTTATCAGTTTTTTAGTGTTCCCCTTATAGATGCTCTGCACAGATTTTAGTGGCAACCAGTTTTGGGGAGGTTACTTTAAAAAAGTAGTGATTGCTCGTTACTCGTTACTTCTGAAAAAAGTAACTCTTACTTTATTTAGTTACCCTTGATGAAAAGTAACGTTTCACGTTACTGGTTACTTGTATGTTACTTTTACATTGCTTGATCTTGGACAGAACCCCATATCTGTTCCTAAATGTGAAGCCTACAAAAAGTTCTACTACAGAGAACGCAGCAGTTATTTCTTTTGTGCTCTTTATTTTACAAAATCATGTCACATGCCCTGTGGAATGAGAGCTCCGGCCCAGTGTTTCCACATTTTGCTTCTGAAAAAAGCAACCAGGTCGATAAAATCAAGCCCAAAATAAGCAACCTCCAGCTATTTCCTTTCCTGATTTGATATTCTACTTTTTAAAAAGAGAAATCTACATAAAGTGTGTTAATTTTCAGCTACATTACGTTTCAATATCACAGTGCCAAGTATATGTAAAAAAAAAAAGAACGTCGCTTATAATAAGCAAACCTGGCAACCTTGGCTCTGGAGCATGCTCCATGTGCGTGAGTGTGTTTGGGGTGTGCACGATAACCAGGAAACGAGGAAGTGGACAAACTGCCTACTGCAGTCTTATTTTGCTTTGCTTTCCAGCAAATCTTTTTGAAAAATTTTAGGGATATTATTTTTTAAAATTCTGCACAATGTGAACTTCATACCCGTCAAGTTTTGGATTCGAAAATATGTTTTTTTTTCTTTACGTCACCTGCTGTGAGCTGTCCCACCACCCCAACCAAGCTCCAGCGTCCCTTAAGTAATAAGACAGGTGTACAAGAAAACTAAAACAATGACTTTATTTTTCTTGGTTTGTTCCTACTGTTGGCTCGAACCTTGCACGAGACTTTCTCCTCTTCTTCAGTTTTACGTTGGTCGACATCCATCAATTTGGTGCATTAATAACCCATTCTCATGAGGCTAGTGACAGAGTTCAGTTTGGAGAGGCAGAGGAATTTTGTAAATTATTACATTATAATGCATTATAGATTTACGGGATAATATTAAAATGGGTGGACAGTGGGAAAGGAGGCTAAAATATGGCAGTTTCCAGGACAAAACAGTGGACTTGACAGCTATGGTGACCTCATGGAACTTTTTTTTGCATCCAGACAAATATACTGTACATATCACCTCCAAATCTGATCATTTCTAATTTGGGCCATTACCAACATGTCCTGAAAATTTCAGCTAAATCCATTGAATAGTTTTGGGGAATCTTGTTAAACAAACAAACACATGTCAGCAAAAACATGGCCTGGTTGGTGGAGGTAACAAAGTGGAAGGACTTGTTATGGAAACAAAATGATGATGTTGGTTCCTTGAGGGAGTTACTGACTCTCAACTGGAGTTGGTTTCTTATTCCCATCTGTAGTCTCGACTGGTCAAACCTCAGGGCCCACCACCATCTCAGAGAGCATGCACACTCCACATATGGCCCTTTTCCACTAGCATGCCTTGGCCCTACTTTACTCGACCCTACTCAATTTGCAGCGTGTTTCCACTAGCCTGGTATCTCCTAAAACAAGCTAGTTTTAGTACCTGCTCCGCTCTGGTTCCAAGCGAGCTGAGTCAATACTAGAAGATGACGTCAGCGACTGCCGGCTACTGATTGGTCAGACAATGTCGACATCGATTCAGCTGTTTACAGCAACACTGTAAACCCATTGGGCAGGCGACTGGGGCTAATGTAAAAGCAGCACAAGGCGAGTAGAGTAGAGCCGGGTAGAGTCGAGTAGAGTAGAGTAGGACTAATGAAAAAGGGCCAATAGACAGGCCCTGACTGACCAGGACTCAAACCAGAACCTTTCTGTCTGGGGTCAGCAGCAGGACCTCAGTGGTTCATTAAACCGTTCTGGATCTCTCTGAGCTGAGATGTTTTGAGTGGATCCAGCTCTGGTCCTGCTGCTCCTCAGGCTGATATCTGCAGATAAACTAACAACTGATAGGTGAAGTGCATCAGGACATAAACACGGCCGCTCGGTCTGCGTCACAGAACACACACGCCGAGGCACAAAGGTAAACAGGAAGTGTTAGGCAGGAGTGTTGGAGGCTGTCGGACTGATCATGTGACCTCAGCTCAGAGCTATTTCAGGAGAGGAGATGGAAACTGTGCCTCCTAAACAGAGCAGAGGAACATTTCAGCTCAGTCTGGGAAATGTTGTTTTTATGAGGTTTGCTTTGGCAGCAGTAGTCGTTTGACCCCGAGCTCACTTTGCCCCCCCCCTCCCCTCAGATGACTACGGGATGCTGCTGATGGCCGAGGCCCTGCTGGAGGAGTGTCTGCAGGAGAACACGGACCTCTTACGGAGCTGCGTGCCGCTCGCAGACAAAACGCAGCCCAAGCTGTGCCGGGCCAAAGGACACCTGAACTCTGTGCTGAGCCGGGGCCGGCTGACGGTCAGTCCTCGTGTTATTATTCACTCCGAGGATCAAATTCAGACTCGGGGATATGATCCACAAACATGTGATCAGAACAAGTCCAGAAATCAAAGGGCACACTGATCCTCCACAGGCACATTCAACCAAACAGATCAAGCTCAACTACACGCTCATGGAAATACCTCTGCTCAAACTAAACACCCACACAAGAACAATTCTAAGAGTAATAATAATCAACTTTATTTAACCAAAGAACCTCTTTGAGAAAAAAAAAAACTTTTATCTGTGATGATGGCAACACTAAAGATGAAATTCCTGGCTCCTTGTTTTCATCCCACACTAAAAGCTTCTGAGATTATTCACTGAGGTCTGTAGCAAAAAAAAAAATCTATCCATGAACTTTATTATTTAACCAGAAAAACCTCATGAAGAATCACATTTGTAAGAGGGTCCTGGGCATGACAGGCAGCAGCACAAAAACACAGTATTAAACTTTTACGTGATAATCGTGATGCACACAGGTAACTCAGGGTAAAGAAGCTGATGCTGACCGATGTGGAGAAATCAGCAACATTTCTGTGAAAGTTCATTCCTGGGGTCATTTTTTGGATGTGTTCAATACAGGTCAGTGGATGTACAGCTGAGATAAACATGGTGCTGTTGGACTTATTTTATGGTATTGAATTTATGAAATAGTAACAATAAAGGTGCAGTGTGTAGAAATCCTCATTTTCGCAACATCTAGTGTTCAGATTCTGGAATAAGCCTGTCTGTTTCTAAAACATCACATCACTAAGTAAGGTACCTATCCCAGCTGTCATTGGGTGAGAGGCGGGGTACACCCTGAACCGGTCAATCACGGGGCCACATAGAGAGACAGGCAACTATTCACGCTCACACTCATACCTAAGGGCAATTTAGAGTCACCAATTAACCTACTAAGCATGTTCTTGGTCTGTGGGAGGAAGCCAGAGTGCCTGAAGTGAACCCACGCATGCACGGGAAGAACATGCAAACTTCACACAGAAGGCCCTGTCCGAACCGGGAATCTGCACCACTGTGCCAGCCCTTTCTAACTTAATAAAAAGAAAATGAAGGTTTTTTGAAATGCTGCCAACTTCTACACACTACAACTTTAATAATGATGCAAGAAAGACAACAGAAAGAGGAAAATAAAGTAAAAGAGTAATTAGTAGTTACAGACAGACAAAATGTAGTTTTCAAAGCAAGGAAATGTGGTTTGTAGTTGAAGTCACAACTGGGGAGGTAGATTTACTTATTGGATATTAAGGGGGGAGAGCAAAAGACAAAAAGGAGAGATAATCAAGAAGCAACAACCAATATTATATGTATGTCTTAGCACAGGGGTGGGCTACTTTAATTACCAACAGGGCCACATAAAACCATTTTTCCCAGCCTGAGGGCCACATTGTTAAAATTTTTCAGAAACTCTTGATGATGAAAAAGAATGTTGGATAAACAACATATGAGAATATAAATTTATCATGAAATTAGAATACCAATATTCATATACTACAACATAAATACAAGTTATTATGCATAATCAAATGAACTTGACATAGAATTCAAGCAAATTTAGCTTACATACATGGAATTAAAGCCAATGAAACTTTTTTTCGAATCAGTAAGATAAGATAAGATAATCCTTTATTGATCCCCCAGAGGGGAAATTCAGGTATTGCAGCAGTACAGGGCAAAGAACAAGCGTAGTAGCATGCATTGGGTTCAAAGATAATTTACACATATTTTAGGACAAAGCACGGGTGACATATAATAAACAAAACAAAATGAGAAACAATGACCATCCAGTAGCAGCAACAGTATGAGCTATTGATGTGTTTTTCACATTTTTAAAGCTCAAATATTTTGCTGCTGCCATTTTTTAAATATAGTATGGAGTAATACTTGATATAATGTTCAAAGGCTTTATAAAAGAGATTTAGAGACACTATTATAGCAAAGTAAGGTCATAAACAACTTACATAAGACAATAAAATATCAGTCTAGATTATATTGAATTATTTCTATTGGATATCTGAGTTTTCTTCATATTTACAATTGCTGGTCGGGAATGAATGGTGGGCCATATTTAGTGATGTGGAGGGCAGCACTTGGCCCCCGGGCCGCCATTTACCCAACCTTGTCTTAGCATGTACAGCTCTATGTCCACTTTTCAAAACAAAGAGCCATGCCTCTATATGAACCCTCTCCTTTATTACAGTTCATGTTGAGGAGTGTAAACTTTTTGAAAGCATGAACAAGAATATTACAACATGTTTTATGTTATTTTATGACGAGAGGAAATAGGATTGTTCTCTTTCTTTTTTCCTTTTGAATTTTGGACTTTTTCAGACTGATTTCAGACTTTCGTCAGGGCTGATTTAACTCTGCTGTGCATACTCTTGCCAAAGCCTCTCCAGGTCCTCCTTCTCAGTCTCAGACCTTCACACAATCGAGTAAAGTTGATCCACATTGTGCTGAGCTCACCTCAGTTTGGGGCAGGGTGTGTTAGGCAGTCAACATTGTTGATTTCACGGATCCAGAACCACGATCCATCCATTAATGAGATGCTGCTGGAGGGCTGGTGATGTGACCTTTGAGCCCCAACATTCGCCGACAGAGACAAATGCATCTGTAACTGAGGGACGCTCAGGTCAGCTCTCACTGGCCTTTAAAACAGTGTCGGATCAAACTCTGGGAATCTTTTAAACGTGTAAATCACATCAGTGTTGCCCAGCTGACCTCAACTTAGTAAGCTCGGTGTTTGACTCAGAAGTAGCTGCAATATTTTAAAAGTTTAACATCAGGTTTTTTTCCTGATCTGGTGACCAGGTCTCATTAGTCCACATGGCTGTGGCTGTTAATTATAAGTTATTATTTATTAAAAAAATGATCACAAGTATTTGGGGTCCATTGTTAAAGTACTTGTTCACAATTTTTTAGCAACCATTGTTTTAAAAACACAGCATTCTAAAATTCAAACATGAGGCAAAATCAGATGCATTTTATTATTTTTTAATCAAACTTTTAATCAAATATAAATGCATTCATGACAGACCCCATTTGAGGTTTTTAGCCATAAAGGCTTTTCTAAAATCCTGTCAACAATTGAACCAAGAAGTGCTACATGCTCACTAATGCTGCGTTCACACCGTAAGCGACCCAGCTACCAAAATCGTGTCGCCCACTGACGTAGCGTCGCACGTCCATAAATACCTCATTTTGGTCACCGTTGCCGTTGGCCGTCGCTCGGTGACGTCATGTCTGCTCGAGATTCACCCCAATCATATCATATATCATATAATAGGATGTATAAGCGAACATTATTCCAGCTGTATCCTTTTCATTCACTTATCAAACACAAAACACTGCAGCTGATGCCCTGCAGCAGCATTATCTGTGAGTTTCCCGCGGTCCGTCTAGGCGGAACTGATGTCCTCACTGACTAATGTTTCCCACACGGACATGGATTGTTCCTCTGTAGTCCAGATGAAAAACTGTCTGTCACAGGCACCGTCACACATGCACACACCGCTGATTGGCTGTTGCTGCACAGCCACGCACGACATCGACTGAGAAGATCAACTTTTTTTTACTTTGACATTGCACGACAAGCTATGTGGTAGTGTGAAAAGTGGCTGTCGCATCGCGGGAGGGTTAGCCCCTCCCCATCGTGGCTGTACATTGACTTTGCATGGAGAGTGATTGCCGAGGTAGTACAAGTAGCAAGCGGTGTGAACGCAGCATTAGTCTTTGGACTCCTTCCTGCTCTTTATCATGCATTTTAAGACTTAAAAAATTAAGGAAAATTGCACGCATGTTAAAAAGTTAAACAGGTTAACTTGATGAAAAATGAGTAGCTAAAGTAGGACAAGGTCTGCACGCCATAAGCTACTACTGAGTAGATTAATCGAGGACTGGAGCCACATACGTGACATTTCCTTCATCGCTGAGGGCTCGGACCTGAAACATCACAGCTGTGGGAACAGTCCTCATGAAACTGAATTTAGAGAAGCTCTGCAGCTGTGCACACAAGAATAAAATGATCTTAACCTTTTATCTGTGCTCATTACCAGGTCTTCACACCACTCCAAATATTGCCAGTTATCTTGAGCAATGAGATCCTCTGTAATTAAAGGTCATTAAAACAGAAAGCAACACATTATATTATTATATTATTGGAGTTTTTTATATTAAAACAGAAAGGAGCACCTTACATTATTGGGGTTTTTAGACCTCTGTTTTTGTTGCCTCGTCATCACATAGTAATTAATTTCATGTTATATTCATGAAAATACACCTAATAAATAAAATGATGATTCTCCACTAAGACTTAATACTAACACAAGTACTCTGTGGTGACAATTCTTTATGAATCAATGTTAACATGAGCAGTGCTTTCATTATCAAATACATCACTAAATTCAGCTTCAGTCATCTCTGCCTTATAATCATTATAGATTTTAATGTACATATTGTAAACTGTAGTTTATCTTTTTTGAAGGTACAGTGGTGTCTGATCTTTTTTTCTATATATTTTTTGAAGCTGTTTTGCTTTTACTCACAGCGGATACATTTAGATAAAGGAGTAGAGACCAGGGGTCTGATTTATAAAGCTTGCGTAAGCACAAAACAGGGCTTGAAACTGGCATACGCCTTTTCCCACGCAAAGTTTGTGATCTATTAAAACAAACCTGATGGTAAAATTTGGTAAGCAAACTTTGAACCAGGCCTACGTACATTTTGGAGGCATGGGAAACTGGCCACACAGACGGTGAAGTGGTGAACTGAAGCCTCCAGATACATGTTGATGTCTCTCCAACATTTTATTTCACTAAATATCAAACTTTACTGACAGATCCACGTCATCATAACCATTCAAACTAACTGTTTTATTTGGGCTATAAATAACGCATGTAATTGGCTGTTTCCTATAAGTCACTTTCATTATGAAAATATACAAAAAAAACAAACAAACTAAAAGTCCGCCACATACATATTTCTGCAGCGCTGTCTCGCCTTCATTATCCGGACGGACCTCACAGGACCGGACACTAATGTTTTCATTGATGTAGAGTTAAAAATTAGACTAACACAGAAACCTCAGAGCCACCAGTTTTCATTAATATCTGTAAATTTCGCGCATTTATTAACAAGTGCGGTTTTTAGTTGTAATAAAGATGCCTGCGTCAAGACGCACAGAGCGCACAGAGACACGGCGGTGGCCTCTCCTCCTCCATCAGCACATCTTCATCAGCTTCACATATTTATTCTGTAAATAATCTAAGTGTGGGGATTAAATCAGGGCATCTCTGACATGATCATTCAGACTACATATCCTCATAAATAGAACGGAGTTTCCCAGGAAAAAAAATGTGGCCAACAATTAACATTTTTTTGTTCGTCGATCAAAACTTTAATTAGTAATAATACTGAGGCAGGGAGACTGCTGACTGACGCGTGCTCTCAGAAAGTATGTAAAGAAGTCAGTGTGGGTCCCGTTAACATGTAAACATTGCAGATGCACTGTGCGTAATGAAGAAGGTGGGTGTTTTGGCACAATGGATGCATGAAGCAGTGACGTGGTGTCATTCTCTGATTTTTGTGAAGTTTGTGATCCTCTTAGATCCGACCACTTCTTTTTGATCTCCGACACTGTCCTCTCTGTTGCACTTGCTGCATTAACAGCAGCAGTGACGCACAGCCACTGGCTGCCCTTTCTTTTGTTGGAGATTCCTGTCCTGTGAGACCCGAATGAAATACCTTTCCGGCCATCCACCTCATCAATGAGGACTTCAATCTCCATCTCCGAGAAATTCCTTTTTTTGGTTTTCCTTTCGGTCGCCATTGTCACACGTAAAGCGTATGATCGAAAGGCTTATTTATACACCCAAATTTTCATGAGGTGCTTTGCATTGACCATTTATGGTTAATTACGGGTGTGCGAGGGGCGGGATTTGCAGCTTTTCCTCGTGCGCACCTCTCCAGGTGGATTCTGATTTATAAATGGAAAATTGCGTGAAGGTGTGCGTGCAAACAGTTTTATAAATCTGATTTTTTTTGTGCGCACGCCATTTCCGGGTTTTTGGCGCACGTACACTTTTAGTAAGGATTCCACGCACTCTTTTATAAATGAGACCCCAGAGCAGGACACACAGTGAATGGGCCTCAGGTTAGATTTGAATCCAGGCCGCCCAGTCATAACAAGTGCTTCAGTGATATCTGTTCATACCGGCTCCTCCAAACCAGCACTAAAGTGTCTCCTAAATCTTGATATCTGTCCCCGCCCTCTCAGAGATGATTAAGGATCCTTACGTCAGTCTCTGCCTTCATGTCCTTTTGTTCATTTTGACCTCTTCTTCTCCTGCAGCCTCGGTACCTAAACGAAGCTCTCCTTCTGATGGCCAAAGTCCACTATGTCCAGGGTCGGTATCGGGACGCTCAGGGGATGTGTGCTCGGGTCGGCCTGGAGGAGCTGACTCAGGACATTCAGCCGACCTACCACCTCCGCCTGCTGGCTGAGGCCTTCGTCATCAAAGGTACTGAAACGCCTGCAGCCCTGAAGACAACCTGCTTTGTTTCAGACCAAAGGTAGTTTGGATTTTAGCTGCTCTGGCTTTTGAAGACATGTTTTATTATGATCCCATTTGAATTCTGCCTCTATATGCTTCTTTATCGAGGGCCTTTTAAGCTAATAAAGGTTCTGTCTGAAAAAACGTATGGGTCCTTCTAAAAAACATATCAAACCATCTCCCTCCTGATGGTCGATGCTTCCGGAGCTTCCACCTGAAGTAAAAAGTCACAGAAACATGAGCTCCATGACTTTGTGTAATACTGAGATGGTTCAAACCTCCTCTGATTCATCTTGCTTCCTCAGCTAACTTCTTGTGATTCGTGTTTCCTGCCTGTCATAAGAGAGAGACATCAGCTCTGAAACCCCTCAGCTGAGGCAGTAGTGGACCAACAACCTTTACGTTCTGCACCTTATAAATGTCAGGGGCCACGTGAGGCCCTACACTGCTGCTAACTAGGCACCCAAGTCAGTTTAAGGTCTACATTGTAATGTTTGGCAAAACCTCTTGACTCTTCTTTCATGATTTTATGACCCAGAAGCAAGACAGATTTTGCGGTTCACAATTACCAGCTTTATTGAACAGACACAGGAACAGTTGAGTAGGGAGCGGGGATCGAACCTGCGATCCTTGGGGCTCAAGGCAGTGATGTAGTCCACTCGGCCACACAGGAGCCACACACACATGCTGCCACTCAGAGTCTTTAATAAGATGCAGGTTAGGACTCACTTTGTCTTTCAGAGCAGGAAACGGTTCAGATTGCCAGAGATCAGGCTGCCACCACTGATTCAGGCTCACAAACGGGTACTCACAAACAGGCAGAAGGGTCAGATGCTGGAGTCAGAAACAGAAGGCAAGGTCGGCAACCGGGGATCAGGCAGGCAGGTAGGTGCAGGACAGAAACGGGTCGGTACCTTGTAGTCAAGCTGAGGATCAGTCGATAAAGGTGGAAACAGGAACAGAACAGGTCGGCAACGGGTGATCAGTCTGGAAAGCAGGTCTGGAGTTCTTGGCATGAGAGCGAGACGATCTGATGCCAAGTGAGTGTGGAGCTGGTTTTTAAATAGGTGGAGTGATTGCAGCAGATGAGGTGCAGGTGTGAGCAGGAGTGCAGGTGACAGGAGTTGAGCTCGATTAGGCTGAAGCTGGAATGTGGCAGGCATATGCTGAGACTGAGGTTGTGACAATTTTATATCTTTATTTTTCATGAGGACCTCCTTATTCTCACCAGCGCGTCTTCCAGTGTGGAAGCAGACCGGAACCAGGGGACCCTGGTAGGCTCTTCTACCTCTGGACCTGAAGTGGTCAAAAAGCTCCTGGTGGCAGGGCTCCAGGGGTGGATGAGATCCCCCCCAGAGTTCCTCAAGACCCTGGATATTGTAAGGCTGTCATGGCTGACACAACTTTGCAACATTGCGTGGGCATCGGGGGCGGTGCCCCTGGATTGGCAGGGGCAATCACACTCCTCAGGCTCCCTGGTAGGGTCTATTCGGGGGTACTGGAGTGGAGTGTCTGTCGTATTGTCGAACCTCAAATTCAGGAGGAGAAATGTGGTTCTGGTTGTGGAACTGTGGACCAGCTCTATACCCTCAATAGGATGCTCGATGATGCATGGGGGTTTACCCAACCAGTCTAAATGTGTTTTGTTAACTTGGAGAAGTCATCCGACCGTGTCCCTCATGAAGTCCTGTGGGACGTGCTCCAGGAATATGGAGTACTGGACCCCCTGATACGGGCCGTTGGCCGTTCGTTCCCTGTAAGACCGGTTCCAGAGCCCGGTCCGCATGGCCGACAGTAAGGGCTGGACTCCCCAGGGCTGCCCTTTGTGACCGATTCTGTTCTTAGCTTTTATGGACAGAATTTCTAGGCATAGCCAGGGTGCTGAGGGGGTCTGGTTTGGTGACCTCAGGATCGGGGCACTGCTTTTTGCAGATGATGTGGTCCTGTTGGCTTCATCGGACCAGGACCCACAGCTCTCACTGGATCAGTTCGCAGCTGAGTGTGAAGCAGCTGGGATGAGAATCAGCATCTCCAAATCTGAGTCCATGGTCCTTGCCTGGGAGAGGGTGGAGTGCCCTCTCCAGGCTAGGGATTCTGTCCCATGTGGAAGAGTTCAAGTACCTCAGGGTCTTGTTTAAGGATGGAGCAGGAGATCAACAAATGCGGCGTCGGCACTGATGCGGAGCTGTTCTGAAGCTCTCAGTTTACTGCTTGATCTTGATTCCTCCGCTCACCTGATGGCCAGGATTTATGGTCTCTGGTTTCGGAGTAGAGCTGCTGGGTGCTTGGGTGTCTAATCAGGATGCCTCCCTGGTGAGGATACCTCTGGGGAGACCCAGGACACGCTGGAGGGTTTGTGTCTCTCAGCTGGCCTGGGAACACCTCAGGAAAAGTTTTAGGAGTTTTAAACCATTAAAATGACAAAAAAAATCTTTACTAATCAGGACAATGATCATTTTATTTAGAAAACCCAAAACCAGTCCAGTGAGCATGTTGTGTAAATCGTAAATAAAAACAGAATACAATGATTTGCAAATCCTTTTCAACCTATATTCAATTGAATACACAGCAAAGACAAGATATTTAACGTTCAAACTGGTAAACTTTGTTATTTTTTGCAAATATTAGCTCATTTGGAATTTGATGCCCGCAACATGTTTCAAAAAAGCTGGCACAAGTGGCAAAAAGACTGAGAAAGTTGAGGAATGCTCATCAAACTCTTATTTGGAACATCCCACAGGTGAACAGGCTAATTGGGAACAGATGGGTGCCATGATTGGGTATAAAAGCAGCTCCACTGAAATGCTCAGTCATTCACAAACAAGGATGGGGCGAGGGTCACCACTTTGTGAACAAATGCGTGAGCAAATTGTCCAACAGTTTAACAACATTTCTCAACGAGCTATTGGAAGGAATTTAGGGATTTCATCATCTACGGTCCGTAATATCATCAAAAGGTTCAGAGAATCTGGAGAAATTACTGCACGTAAGCTGCAAGGCCCAAAACCAACATTGAATGCCCATGACCTTCCATCCCTCAGGCGGTACTGCATCAAAAACCGGCATCACTGTGTAAAGGATATCACCACATGGGCTCAGGAACACTTCAGAAAACCACTGTCAGTAACTACAGTTCGTCTACATCTGTAAGTGCAAGTTAAAACTCTACTATGCAAAGCCAAAGTCATTAATCAACAACACCCAGAAACACCGCCGGCTTCACTGGGCCCGAGCTCATCTAAGATGGACTGATGCAAAGTGGAAAAGTGTTCTGTGGTCTGATGAGTCCACATTTACAATTGTTTTTGGAAACTGTGGTCGTCGTGTCCTCTGGACCAAAGAGGAAAAGAACCATCCGGACTGTTATAGGCGCAAAGTTCAAGAGCCAGCATCTGTGATGGTATGGGGGTGTATTAGTGCCCAAGGCATGGGTAACTTACACATCTGTGAAGGCACCATTAATGCTGAAAGGTACATACAGGTTTTGGAGCAACATATGTTGCCATCCAAGCAACGTCTTTTTCATGGACGCCCCTGCTTATTTCAGCAAGAGAATGCCAAGCCACATTCTGCACGTGTTACAACAGCGTGGCTTCGTAGTAAAAGAGTGCGGGTAATAGACTGGCCTGCCTGTAGTCCAGACCTGTCCCCCATTGAAAATGTGTGGCACATTATGAAGCATAAAATACAACCTAGACCCCGGACTGTTAAACAACTTAAGCTGTACATCAAGCAAGAATGGGAAAGAATTCCACCTGAAAAGCTTCAAAAATTGGTCTCCTCAGTTCCCAAACGTTTACTGAGTGTTGTTAAAAGGAAAGGCGATGTAACACAGTGGTAAAAATGCCCCTGTGACAACTTTTTTGCAATGTGTTGCTGCCATTAAATTCTAAGTTGATGATTATTTGCAAAAGAAAATAAAGTTTCTCAGTTCAAACATTAAATATCTTGTCTTTGCTGTGTATTCAATTGAATATAAGTTGAAAAGGATTTGCAAATCATTGTATTCTGTTTTTATTTATGATTTACACAACGTGCAGACTTCACGGGTATTGGGTTTTGTATTCAGTACTTCAGCATTTTGGGAAGAAAAGTTCTTATAAATAAATGTTTGTTTTTAATAAAACAATAATAATGAATAATAAATAATAAGAAAATAAATCTTGGGAAAAATGTAGAAATCTGCTGTTAGACATTTAAATGGAGAAACAACAGCCACAACTTTCCAAGTGATCAAATAAGTCAAACATGACAAATAAAAACATTTGTGTTTTTTGTTTTTCTAACTTGTATTTAAAAAAATCTTTAAAATGCACATTTATTAATGTCATTGTCTGTTATCAGACCTGAAAAATCTTTTATTTGAACTTTAAATATATAGGTTAAAATAGTGGAAGTGTATGTGGTAAATCATTTGTATACTGCTCTGAAAAAAGGAGCTTTAATTTTATTTAGCTTCTTAAATGAAACATCACTCTTTGAATTTATGTTTAAAGATATCAACAATGATATATTAAGTTCATGCTTTTTTCCTGAGGCCCTCTCTGTCACCAGAACGGCTGTAGATGATAATAACTGTCTGTGTCTACAAACATAAAAAAATAACACATTTCAGTCATTCAGGCCGTTTCGTGTCTCCTCAAACATCTTCAAGAAGGAGCAGTAGGACCTGTTAAGGATCTTGGTGGGACCATAAACATTCAGAGGAAATTAAAGTCTAACAGTTTGGTTCCCTGGTGTTGGCCCGTCCGATCAGGAAACAGGAAATGTTAGAACGTGATTATGAGTTTAATAAGATTACAGGGACCTCTGTGGACTGTAGAGATGATGCTCTGTAAATATGACCTCAGACGGCGGCTTGTTCTGGTGTTTAGTGCTCTGAAGAAACAGAAGAATAAAACAGACTGAGGATGTGATTCACAAAAAACAAGCCACCAACACTGGAACATTCATGTTTTAAAAGTTCAGTGTTCAGAAAATACTGAATTTCAGGCTGTCATATATCAAGAGTTATTCAAACTAACTTTAATAGACTGTCTGCTGCACAGGTGATGTATGTGTTCACCTGAAGAAGCTTTAAGGAGGAGAGGCAGAACATCCTGGAGTAAAAAAAAATAATTCTGTCCTGTCCCATAGAATGACTCCTACTCCCATCCTGCTCCCACTAAAAATTACTCCCTCCTGTCCTGTTCCCGTTTGAATCAAACCAAACATGTTGAAAAAATGTTGCATTTTTTATTTTGACCACATCACCCCCATCCTTCGCACTCTGCACTGGCTACCCGTTCACCTCCGCATTGAATTCAAAATCCTCCTTCACACCCATCACTGTCTGCACGGTGCAGCCCCCACCTACCTCACTGAACTCCTCCACCCACACACTTCAGCCAGAACCCGGTCAGGCCAACTGCACCGTCTGCACCCGCCCAGGACTCGGCTCAGGACCATGGGCGACAGGGCCTTCGAGGCTGCTGCCCCCCGCCTGAGGAACGCCCTTCCCGACCACCTCAGGGCTCCACAGACGGTGGACTCTTTTAAAAAAGGACTGAAAACCTTTTTATTCCATATCGCCTTTCCTGATTAATTTTGTTGTTTATTATTATTGCTGACTGTTTTTACTGTTTTTACTGTCTTTATCATTGTTTTTATTGTTGTTTTTTTTCCTACTGTGCACTTTGAGATTTGCCTACAAATGTAAAGTGCATTATAAATAAAATCCATTATTATTATTATTTTAGGTAAAAGTGCAGTGCATATATAAATATAATATAAAAATATAAAAGGCCTTGTCTTTAAGTTTCACATGCCCGACATTCGGTCGGTGTAAACAGCTCTCTTTTCGACGTGTCGTCTTCTCCCTCCATGTTGTTTTGTTATATGTTTCGCCAGCAGATGCTCCGAGTCGCTTTTCACTTCCGGTGGTAACAAGAAGTCAAACCACTTTTGTAGTTCTTTTGTGTTGCTAGCGCAGTCAAGAGTGTTGGCTCTCACTGAGAGATGACTACAAAAATGGACGCATCTGCTCATCTGGTTGTTTAACACGGCTGAAAATGATCATCTAATCACGTGACCCACAGGAAGTCCCATAAAATGTCATCCTCTACTCTGCTGCTGCTGTCGGCTGCCTCTAGTGGACTCTTAGGGAACTGCAGTCTTGCTTCTTCTTTAGGTACTTTCATCCATTTTCTTTAAGCATTAACAGCTCATCATTATAAAGACATGGTAGAAACTGCTTTGTGCATGTAGATATGGTCAAGAGAACCTCCTCTTGTGTTGTCAACCGTGAACAGATCTTAATCCAGTAGTTTGGGATGTGGTGGAGCAGGAGATCCTCATCATGGATGTTCAGTAGCTGTGTGGTGCTGTCATGGAGACATGGACCAACATCTCTGAGGGATGTTTCAGCTCCTCGATGAATTAAGGAGCTCTAGAGGTGAAAGATCAAGATGTACCTAATAAAGTGGCCAGTTAGTGTGTATTAACAATATAAATTGATCAAATAATCTGAAAATCCCACAGTGATGTGATCAGGCCAGGATCTGCTCAGAGGTGTCCGTCTGTCCGTCTCCTGCAGAGCAGAAATCCTCACTGTGTCTCGGAGACTGCAGCAGCCTGCAGGGCATCTGGACGAGGAGCGACCTGCTCTGGTCTTCATCTGTGGTCACAGGAAACTGTCAGCCATCCTATGAAGGACATCAGAGAAACAAACAGTGAGCAGCAGTGAGGGGAGTCAGTGTAAACATGCAGGAGAGAGCTGAGGGGCTGAAGAGCAGCAGCTCCACTGTCTCTCTGCTTCACGTGGTCATAACGTGTCACCGGTGGTGGAGTCAAGAGCCGTGAAAATGTTTGAAAACAGTGTGAGCAGGATGGAGCAGAGGTTACATTCGCACCAAATGACACCAGAAGAACATCTGAAGCTGCTGTCACACATGTCCAGACGCCTGCAGTGAAAGGGGTGTTTACATGAGGCCTAATACGTCCAAATCCAAAGAGGTTTCATTGTGTTTTGGCCTCATGTTTACGTGGGAATGTGCCTGGAGTGTTTCAATCCGCAAACTTTCATGGCTTAATTCAATGTGAAATGGTTCACCACTAACCTGACAAGCCAGATGGACGCTCAGTATTTCTGCCACAGAAATTTTTCACTAGTCCATCTGGGCAGGAGCCCTTTAAATTTGTTTTCAGAGGCAGAACGCAAAAAAAAAAAACACAAGCTTGTGATTGAACAATCGTTTGGCTCGACACATTCATCACAGACCAATCCACATCAAGCAGGGTTGCCTCCTATAATATATCATAGATAGCGGCTAATGGCTAACAACAGTTAACAACAGTTCATGGATGTTAGCCATAGCGGCTAACTTAGCTGCTAAAAGCTAACAGCCTTTTACTATGGTCTTACACTAAATTGTACCACACAGATGATTTATTTAACACTTATATGTGACATGAACCTCGTCAAAGACAATCCCTACAAGTAAACTTCTGAGGAGGGCAGATTTAGCCAAGTTTTACTAGGTAGCCGTGAGGACGATAGGCTAATCGACATGCCTATTCTCAAATTCCGGTTCTCAACTTCAGGTTGTCATCATGTCTGCATTCTGCTGCTCCCGCCTCTCTTCCCTGATTGGGCCGTTAAGAATTCAGCTGAGTGAAATCGTTGGACAACAGAGGCTGTTAAGACGGACCTGCAGGATTTCAGAATCAGTCAGGTCTGTCTGCTCTGCAAGGCTAGTTTACTGCACTCATCTCTGGTGCCCTTACCTAAATTGCAACTAGATACAATCGCCTTTGCCACTTTATTGGCTCAACACCTCATTTTTTTAAGGCGGAAGTCAACATCACCCCCTTCTCACACAATGTGGGTTAAAGAGATTTTTAATAATTTAAAACTTGAAAAAATTTGGTATATATTAAAAGGATCCTCACGTAATTTTAAAGAAGTGTGTGGCCCTTTTCTTGTTCATACAGAAAGGATTATTTTCCCAGTTGTTCCTGAATAGAATTCTGCTGTAAGCCTCTGCTTGTTAATTTAGCTTCTCATTACTGTAATATTGTAACAATGTAATTATTTCTTTATTGTATCCTTTGTTCTCCCATCTCTACTGTGTTTAAAAGACTGATTTAAAGACTGAGATTATTATTATACATGCTAGCATGGCCTTGATCCACTGTATGACCAGACTGACCACCCTGTTCCAATGTTGCTGTTTTTGTTTTTATAGGTTGATGAAAAGCTCTCAACACCATCGGTTGCAAAAACTGTAAATCTCCGACCTTTTTTGTGCACAAAATCCAATGAACAAAACTGTGGAAAAAAAAAAAAATCTGCAAACGTTTGAAACCAGGGTCCAGAGTGGAGAGTTTCAAAACACTCCTTTTCAGGGTGAAACTATGTCACCGCATGCAGGGTACTCTTTCACATGAAGGCTACCTGGGAGCATATTAGGAACAACAACAGCTTCATCATCTACAGTGTAACATGTGAGCTGCTCACCGTGCTCGTTTTGTTATCCAGACAAAACTGTCCAGACAGATTTGTTGTCCAGAAAAGAAACTCCTACATCTTTGTATTTGTGAAAAGTTCTTCTTCTTCCTATGTGTTTTGTAGCAGCGCTGTTTCTCCAAAAAACCTACATTGCCATCTACTGGACTGGCATGCACACTGAAGTGGTTTCATTTGTTTCTAGCGTGAAAACGCAAAAGAAAAAAACCTTTGCGTTTCAGGTGAGGGTGTCTCCATGTAAACAGGGCCTAAGCTGCTGCTGCTGTGGTACAGTAATCCAGTAAAAAGCCCCAAAGCATGGAGCGAGGACTCTTAGTTAAAGATATTAGTCCAGTGTTGAAATCAATGACAAATCAAGCAGGACAGTGGCTATTTGACTAAACAAGGCGATGGGACCAGGTCACTATTTGGGACAGGCGACGATGAGGGTAACTGCACTGTTGTGAAACATAGTGCCGCACACCAACCTGCATTTGTTGACATACAGAGGGAGAAGCCGACAGGACGTCCAGAGAGACAAATTACCATGTGGACTGTAAAGGTTCAGTCTGATCATGCTTGTTTTCAGTTGTGAACTGTCAGCGAGCTCAACGTTTGCATGTGTGTTCTGTAAACTTCGACTGCAGCTCCTAGGCTGTGCCGAATAAATTACAACCGGCATTTATTTTGAACGGGCGTTTATTTGTCAAAATGTACTGCTACACCCGGCGTTTATTTGGGACCGGGCGATAAATTGGAACCAGGCCTTTATTCGGTATTTTTCACAGTCCAGGTCTGTTTATTATAAGTGACTTTGGACTCTTGTTGAAGAGTCTCTTGTAAATAAAAAAAAAGTTGCAGGTTGTAGTTTTTGGGCTTGTACCAAAGGTGCAGTTTCCTTATTTGGGCTTGCTGTGCTCCCAGTGCCACCCTATTTATATAAACTCAGCAGATAATTTCCCCCGCTTTGAACACAAATGTACTATTAAAGTTTGTTTTCGAGCATTTTGTGCCTTTCCTTGTGAAAGGGGAGGACACTCTGTAAACTGACCACAGGCTGGATTCAAACCTGGGCCAGCAGATACGTGTAACACACCTGGTTGCTTTCTATTCCACCAAACCAGAACCTTCAGGATCACAAGTATACATTTCACTGCAAAGACAGGGAATCTTAACCTCACTGCTTATTTTCAAAAACATCTGGCAACCCTGATCATGTTGCTGTCTTTTATTGTTTTATGGAAACCAAAACCACCATATTTATTCTTCCTTGTTTTTTTATAGTATGTCTGGTGTCAGTATTAGCAGACCACAGTGTAGCTCAGTCTGTAAGGCTTTTGGCCGGGACCAGAGGGTGGTCGGTTCAAGTCCTGACAAACGTACTTAGAAGTTGTTTTGCCATCTGAGGCACTGCAGTTGGTAAGGCACCTGAAGGGGTTTGTGTCTCTTACCCTTTAGAGCCTCAGGGTGTAGGATTTGCACCCTTAAGCTGTTCAGCCCCTTGTTAAGCCTTCTGCTTGAAAATGATAGACTCATAAAGAAAACAGTATCTCTGCAACCACAAGGTTCTTTTGAATAATGTTGGTGTCATAAAAGTAACACTTAAGAGATTTGTCCAGATATGAATCATCAGTATATGTGTTACTGGGACAGAGTAAATGAAGATAGATGTCCGAATAATTTGAAAAAAAATCATCCTTGCCTAAAAAAACAAGTTTTTATTGTGAGTATCTTTTTGGAATGATGCAGTTGCGGCTTTAGAACTCTATGAAAGAATGACAAAATATGTGAACATTACTTCTGCCAAGTTTGAGTCTGATAAAGTGATGCAGAGCAAAGTTTGAGAGGTTTTACTACAGATGGCCCTTTTCCACTAGCACGCCTTGGCCCTACTCTGCTCGGCCCTACTCGATTTGCAGCGTGTTTCCACTAGCCTGGTACCTCCTAAAACAAGCTAGTTTTAGTACCTACTCCGCTCTGGTTCCAAGCGAGCTGAGTCGATACTAAAAGATGACGTCACCGACTGCCGGCTATTGATTGGTCAGACAATGTCATCATTGATGGGTCATGAGCGCGATGACGTAGAATGCTAGCTGTAGCTACCGTTAGCTTACCCCCATACGTCTTTTCTTTGCAGCTCGATTGCTCTCGTCCTCGGCTTCATTCTGTTGTATAGCTTCCAAAACTCTCCTGTGCTTCTCAAGGGGTATTTCTTCTTACCACCCGCAGCCGTCTGCTGCTTTCCTTTTTTACTCGGTTTGTGACAAAAAGCCACAGATTGTTGTGTCACACTCAAAATGACGTCACCGCAGTGCCGCTCAGCTGTTTACAGAGTGGTCAGGCCCAATCTTGGCACAGTTTGGCTCCATTAGTCCCATTTGACATTTCTGATATACCAAACTTTATATTTCACTTTTATGTCACTTTTGGTGTTCATTACACGCAATTACAACACTTTTCATCTGCTTCTGCTCATCTTGCAATTCTTGACTGTTTAAAAAAATGTTTCTTTGTGGAAAAAATCAACTAGAACTCTAAAGATTTCCCATTCAGAGAAATCCATACAAGTGAAACAGATTTGGATGTTTGATATTTCATTTGCTTGGTGTTGACGTAGTGTTTAGTGTGTGTTTGTGTGTGACAATGTCCTTTTTAATTTGATGTGCAGCATGACTATATTTCTACATGAATAGTTCTCTTTTTCTTACATTTTTGTTGGAAAGCATCAACATTCCTGAGATTGGAAACTTTGGGGCTGAACAGGTTAAACTTCATCACACCTCTTCATTATCTGTGTGTTACCATCATCTTATCCTCTGTGGAGGAGGTTAACGGTGCTGCTGGTGCAGATGAGTTGTTTAATATAGATGACTCTTTTGACAGATACAGCAGTGTTACAGTTTAAATGGTCCAGTGTTAAATGCAGACTCTCATTATCACTATATGTGTTCCTTAAATATATCCACAAAAAGAGATGTTTATGAATTCTGTACTGTGATAACCAGAAATCGATTAGTGTTTTTCTCAGTGACTTCTTACTAAAATATTTAAAATATTTTAAAAATATTAATATAATATTAAAATATTAAAATATTTTCGACATCTTGGCCTCAGCCGTTTTATTCAGGTCCTGAAGAACACTGCCACCATAATTAAATCAAAAAACATTACGAGGAGTCCCTGCTCTGATTTTTTCTGATCAAACAGCTGGTTGTGCATTTGTCTTTCCAACGCTGCCATATAGTGCTCAGCTGAAAAGATAATGCAGACAAGGGGGAAAAAAAAGAAGAAAAAAAGAAAAAAAGGGGAAAAAAAGAAAAAAAGAGAAAACATAAAAAAAAGGGAAAAAAAATCAAACAGCTGGTTGATATTGTGTGTGCTGTCCTCAGACTCTCGTACTCAATGGGTTTGACCTCCATCATCCCCCTGCTCCTCTTCATCTCTGCCTCCATGTTCCAGGTCTGTCTCTGGACCACCAGGCCATGTCCTCGGTGTCTCGCGTCCGTCTGTCCGAGCGAGAGGAGGAGAGTCTGTCCTGCTTCCTCAGAGCCTGTGACGCCGCGCTGTCCTTCCTGCAGGAGCTCGACAAGGTGAAGATGTGAGAGTTTTATCCTGCTGTGACTGGTCAGGGGTGTCCAATCTGTGGCTCAGGGTCTGACTTTGGCCTGCAGCAGATCCTGAAGATTAATGTGGCTCACGTCAGACCCTGACCAATAAAGCTGAATTCTCTCAGATTCATAAATGAACTTGATGCTTTGTATTTCCAGGCGGTGTCGACGCCCCACACTAAGACGCCCAAATCCAGCCTGCTGCCCCCCCCTCCTGAGCTGGACCTGGGCTACTTCCTGCAGGCTGCCTTACAGAGCGCCTACCTGTGTCTGCTGCAGCGAGGGTGAGAACATCACTTACTCAAGGTTAAACATCGTAGGGACGTCCTTAACCAGCTGACAAAAACACCAATAATGAAATAAGCAAATGTATGAAGCTGGTTTTGATTATTCATCACTCATTCATATTTTTTTATTTTATATTGTAGTAGAAGTAGTACTAGTAAAGTTTGTTTCTGACAAAATCATAACAATAATAATAATAGTCCCTCCCCTGAGCCACCACCTTATCGTAGTGGGAGGGTTTGCGTGCCCCAATGACACCAGGAGCTATGTTGTCGGGGGCTTAATGCCCCTGGTAGGGTCACCCAAGGCAAACAGATCCTGGGGGAGGGGCCAGACAAAGCGTGGCTCAGAAGACCACTATGATGACAGACATGATTGGATCCAGGTTTCCCTTGCCCGGATGCGGGTCACCGGGGCCCCCCTCTGGAGCCAGGCCTGGGGATGGGGCTCGTAGGCGAGCGCCTGGTGGCCGGGCCTACGCCCACGGGGCCCGGCCGGGCCCAGCCCGAAGGAGAGACATGGGACCCCCCTCACATGGACCCACCACCCGTAAGAGGGGCGGTAGTGGTCGGGTGCATTGGGAGCCGGGCGGTGGCCGAAGGCGGGGACCTTGGCGGTCCGATCATCGGATGCAGCGTCTAGCTCTAGGGACGTGGAACGTCTCTTCACTATCGGGGAAGGAGCCGGAGCTGGTGCGCGAGGTTGAGCGTTTCCGACTAGATATAGTCGGATTCACCTCGACGCATAGCTTGGGCTCTGGAACCAGTCCTCTGGAGAGGGGTTGGACTCTCTTCTTCTCTGGAGTTGCTGATGGTGAGAGGCGTCAGGCTGGGGTGGCAGTTCTTGTCTCCCCTTAGGCTCGAGGCCTGTACGTTGGGGTTTACCCCTGTAGGCGAGAGGGTAGCCTCCCTCCGCCTTCAGGTGGGGGGACGGAACCTGACTGTTGTTTGTGCTTTTGCACCAAACAACAGCTCAGAGTTTCCACCCTTCCCTTGGATTCCCTGGAGGGGGTGCTGGAGAGTGCTCCTTCTGGGGATTCCCTCGTTCTGCTGGGAGACTTCAACGCTCACATCGGCAATGACAGCGAGACTTGGAGGGGCGTGATTGGGAGGAACGGCCCCCCCGATCTGAACCCGAGTGGTGTTCTGTTATTGGACTTCTGTGCTCATCACAGATTGTCCATAACAAACACCTTGTTCAAGCATAAGGGTGTTCATATGTGCACCTGGCACCAGGACACCCTAGGTCGCAGTTCGATGATCGACTTTGTAGTCGTATCATTGGACTTGCGGCCGCATGTTTTGGACACTCGGGTGAAGAGGGGCGGAGCTGTCAACTGATCACCACCTGGTGGTGAGTTGGCTCCGATGGTGGGGGAGGATGCCGGTCAGACCTGGTAGACCCAAGCTTGTTGTGCGGGTCTGCTGGGAATGTCTGGCAGAGTCTCCCGTCAGAAAGAGTTTCAAATCCCACCTTCGAAGTTCGACCATGTGGCGGGGGAGGCAGGGGACATTGAGTCCGAGTGGGCCTTGTTCCGGGCCTCTATTGTGGAGGTGGCTAATCGGAGATGTGGCCGTAAGGTGGTCGGTGCCTGTCGAGGGGGCAACACCCGAACCTGCTGGTGGACACCAGAGGTGAGGCAGTCAGGGCGTTGAGGGGTTCCGGTTTGGTGACCTCAGGATCGGGTCTCTGCTTTTTGCAGATGATGTGGTCCTGTTGGCTTCGTCGGAATGTGACCTTCAGCTCTCACTGGATCGGTTCGCAGCTGAGTGTGAAGCGGCCGGGATGAGAATCAGCACCTCCAAATCCGAGTCCATGGTCCTCGCCCGGAAGAGGGTGGAGGGCTCTCTCCGGGTTGGGGAAGAGATCCTGCCCCAAGTGGAGGAGTTCAAGTTCCTCGGGGTCTTGTTCATGAGCGGAGGAAAGGTGGATCGGGAGATCGATAGGCGGATCGGTGCGGCGTCAGCAGTGATGCAGGCTCTGCACCGGTCTGTCGTGGTAAAAAGGGAACTGAGCCGAAAGGCGAAGCTCTCGATTTACTGGTCGATCTTCACCCCTGTCCTCATCCTCACGGTCACGAGCTGTGGGTCGTGACCAAGAAAACGAGATCTCGAGTACAAGCGGCCGAAATGGGCTTCCTTCGCATGGTGGCTGGGCTCTCCCTTAGGGATAGGGTGAGAAGTTTGGTCATTCGGGAGGAGCTCAGAGTAGAGTCCCTGCTCCTACCCGTTGAGAGGAGCCAGTTGAGGTGGCTCGAGTATCTGGTCTGGATGCCTCCTGGACGCCTCCCTGGTGAGGTGTTCCGGGCACGTCCCACTGGTAGGCGGCCCCGTGGTAGACCCAGGACATGCTGGAGAGACTATGTCTCTCGGCTGGCCTGGGAACGCCTCGGGATCCCCCGGGAAGAGCTGGACGAGGTGGCCGGGGAGAGGGAAGTCTGGGCTTCCCTGCTTAGGCTGCTGCCCCCGCGACCCGACCACGGATAAGAGGGAGAAGACGAGACGAGAACAATAATAGTATAAAAATAAAAGAAATACTCTACAGAAGCCAAACGCATGAAAAATAAAAAAATAAAACAGGAGTGAGTGGAAGTTAATATTATTTGTACCCACCCCCTCTACTAAGTAATTAGCAATCAATTTATCAATTTTCTGCTCATTCTCTCTCTCTCTATATGTACATATATATATGTATATATTTATATATATATATATATATATATATATATATATATATATATATATTTGTGTGTGTGTGTGTGTGTGTGTGTGTGTGTATGTATATATATATATATATATATATATATATATATATATATATATATATATATATATATATATATATATGCATATATATGTATTCAATAACATAATATAATTTATAAAATTCTGTTTACAGTATTTATTAATCATCATTAATCATACAAAAAAATGTGTGTAAACACCAAAAACAACAGCAAACAATCAGCAACAACAACAAAAGAAAAACAAAAAGAATACATGACTGAATACCTATTATCCCCTTCACACAATAGCACCCCGTGAATTCTAAGAGTCTTCATGATAAGACCTGAACACCATGTATTTGATTTTTTTTTTTTCAGGCACTCTTTTAAATCCACACTCAGGCTGTTCCATAGTTTAGGCCTGCATATAGTCACACAAAAACTCCTCCTTCTCGTTCTTACTGTTCTAAATATTGTTTTTCCATTTGCTCGAACTTTTGGCTTTTTTATATATATATATATATATATATATATATATATTTATATATATATATATATATATATAAATATATATATATATTTTTTTTTTTTTTTTTTTACTTCTCCTTTTGTGTTTGTGTTGGCCAAGTGCCAATTTACTTCATAAATGTAAAAAACAACAGCACACATATAGTTATTTATATTCACATGTTGGCCTACATGCAACTATGCAACCAATTACATGGCATTGACTTAGTGCATCGAGACGTGTAGACATGGACATGTCGACCTGCTGAAGTTCAGATGAGCATCAGGATGGAGAAGAAACAACATCTCCAGCGTGAGGCTCATTTATTCTGGAAAAAACATAATTTAGATCATTTTGCTTGATATTGATCTCAAAATGTTCAGGCATAGTTACTCAATGAACTACTTCAATAATTAAAAGGTTAAATAAAAAATATTTCACTGAGATGTAGCTACAGCTGAGGGACAAATCCAGTAAAATTATTTTTAAACTGTAAATATTTTTTACAATCTCTGAGGAATGTTTCCAGAAAATTAGGCAACCTGGAGCTAGCAAGGTGTGCCTAATAAAGTGGCCGATGAGTTCATACATTTATCAGACATTTATCAGATTCATTTACCTGTTACGTTCTAAGTCAAAGGGAGGATGTTTGACAAATTAACAAAATATAAATGCAGGAAAACGTTAAAAAGAAAAGAAAAACATATGTAGATGTAGATCTACATATATGTAGATGATTCCTCTGACCAGCAGGTGTCAGTGCTGCTCTGTGACTCATGGGAACAGCCTGTGTTTGGATTTTATAAATCTTTCTCTGTTGATGTTTTTAGGACTATGACTAAAGTTAATGATCCAAACAGTGATCCAAACCAGGGATGATAAAAATCCAAATTTTTGTATCAGTAGAAACTTCAAAATACTTAAATCCACAAAGAACAAGCCATGTATATCAATCAATCAAACTTTATTTGTATAGGACTTTTCATACAAAGTTTTGTAGCACAAAGTGCTTCACACAGAAATGAAGAAAACAAAATTAAGATAATCAAAGGTAAAAAAATTAAATACAATGAAAAATACAACCCACCCACCCTCCCCA
The DNA here is from genome assembly GCA_036419115.1 of Scarus forsteni. NCBI lineage: Eukaryota > Metazoa > Chordata > Actinopteri > Labriformes > Labridae > Scarus > Scarus forsteni. The sequence continues at coordinate 4,617,378 of JAZDUH010000431.1, forward strand.
CCCTCCCATCCCTCACCCCACCCGTGCAGTCCACATGCAGCACACACACTCACTAACACACACATACAAAGACATGAAGAAGAGATTCTAACAGAAAGCAGAGTAAGAGGACTGAGGAAACGCCATCTTTTATTTAAAAAATGAGGGAACACTGAAACTAAGACTAAAATAATGATTAAAAATAATAAATAAATAAATAAAATGAAATAAAATCTTGATAAGAAATTAGATTAAAATAAATAAATATAAAAATAAATAGGTAAATTAAATTCATTTCAAATAGTGATATGGTAAAATGAGACAAAATGCTCTGAAGTGGAAAGAAAATCAATAAACATAGTTAAATTCCAAACAATACATTTAAACTAAATTGAATAATAAAACATATTAAGGGGGTTAAAATAAATATATAGATAAGATTAAATAGTAATAATAATGATTGTAGTAACAATAATAATAATATAAATAATAATAATAATAACAATAATAATAATAATAATAATAATGAATATAATCAGCTAAAAGCTAGACTCAAAAGGTAGGTCTTGGGTTTGCTTTTATAAATATGAACAGTCGGTGCTGCTCTCAGGTCTTCAGGTAGACTGATCCACAGACGAGGGCCGTAGTATTGAAATGATGCTTCATCGTATGTTTTAGTTCTAACTTAGGGTACTATCAAAAGGCTACTACCTGAAGACCTGAGGGCTCTCATAGGGTAGGTTCATAGGGTAAAAGCAGACTGTATGACTAAAAAGAAGCAAGACCTTTCAGGGATTTAAAAACTAGTAAAAGAACCTTAAAATCTACTCTAAAAGAAACAGGCAGCCAATGCAGAGACTTTAAAATCAGGGTGATGTGAGCTCTCGTTCTGGTCTTCGTCAGCATGCGAGCAGCTGAATTTTGAACAGTTGAAGCTATATATATATATATATATGTACACACACACACATATATGTACACACACACACACACATATATATATATATATATATATATATATATATATATATATATATATACATATATATATATATGTATATATATATATATATATATATATATATATATATATATATATATATATATATATATACATATATATATATACAGAGATTGACAAATATAAACTATGCTGTGATAGTTTTCTACTTTTGTGGTTATAATGTGACAACTAGTGAAATATTTACCACGCATGATTGATTGTTGATTATTATGTTTTTTCATCATGGGAGGCCAAAACTGTTTTTTTTTTGATTGATTATTCGACCATTCCTACAATGAACCATAAGAAAACTTTTCTTCTTTTGGCTCCATCCAAATGAATCATTCTCCTAATAAAACAGCGCAGTTATGAAGGCTTTCTTTTCTAAAGTCTCTCTGTGCCTGCTGCCTGGTTAAGTTTTTAACAAAGTCTAAAGTTGCATTATCACATGCAGCTCTCATTCAGATGATTTTGCTGTAATTTTCCCAGAATGCTGTTGTTTCCTTACATGTTGGACCATGAATTCAGATCAGAGTTTATTGAGCAGGTCATGTCTCCTTAACTAAATCAGAAACAGTTCCTGAAACAGTTTTCTGTGCACCACATGAAACATGAATGTCTGTTCATGGCTGATGTTTGCGAAACTGGATGTCTGTACATTCCTGTGCATGAGGTTTTATGCCTTTAAATAATAAATCTGACTGATATTCTTCTGTCTCTCTGGATCAGACATCTCGCTCAGGGCTCTCATCAGCTGCGTCGAGTTCTCAGGGTGGTCGAGTCCAGAGGGTCTCAGAGCTTCAGGAGGGTAAGATCATTCAATCACACATAGTGAGGAGAAATATATATATATATATATATATATATATATATATATATATATATATATATATATATATATATATATATATATATATATATATATATATATATATATATATGTATATATATATATATATATATATATATATATATATATATATATATATATATATATATATATATATATATATATCTATATCTATCTATCTATCTATCTATCTATATATATATATATATATATATATATATATATATCTATCTATCTATATATATATATATATATATATATATATATATATATATATCTATATATATATATATATATATATATATATATATATATATATATATATACATATATATTTACAGACCTGATAAAAATCTTAAGACCAGTTGAAAAATTGCTAGAATATGCATTTTGCACATTTGGATCTTAATGAGGTTTTAAATAGAGCTACAATATGCAAAAGCAAGAAGGGGGAGTGTGACAAAAAACACTTTGAAAAAGTAATTTGTAGAAAACAACAAGTAAACTGAAATAGGCTGTTTATCAGCTGATCAAAAGTTTAAGACCATCACTCAAAAAATGACAAAAAACTCTCCAAACCAGAACAAAAATGTTTCTCAGTAGGACTCAGTAATGAGTAGCTCCACCGTTCTTGTTAATCACTTCAAAAATTAGTTTGGGCATGCTTGATGAGAGTGTTTCCAGGAAGCTTTTGGGAACATTGCTCCAAGTGGTGAAGATGGCTTCATGAAGGGCATCAACTGTCTGGAACTGACGGCCATTTTTATAAACTTCCCTTGCCATCCATCCCCAAATGTTCTCTATGGGATTTAAATCAGGGGAACATGTGGGATGGTCCAAAAGAGTGATGTTATTCTCCCTGAAGAAGTCCTTGGTCAAGCGAGCATTGTGAACTGCAGTGTTGTCCTGTTGAAAAACCCAGCTGTTACCACACAGACCAGGGCCCTCAGTCATGAGGGATGCCCTCTGCAACATCTGCACGTAACCAGCCGCCGTTTGACGACCCTGCACCACCTGAAGCTCCAGTGTTCACTGAATGAAAAAGCACCCAGATCATGATGGACCCCCTCCACTGTGCCGGGTAGAAAACATCTCAGGTGGGATCTCCTTGTCATGCCAGTAACGTTGAAGCCATCTGGACCGTCAAGGTTACATTTTTTCTCATCAGAGAATAAAACTTTTTTCCACCTTTCAATGTCCCATGTTTGATGCTCCCTGGCAAAATCTAAACGGGCAGTTTTGTGGCATTGAAGTAGACGAGGTCTTTGAATTTGTTTTTTGTTTTTGAAACCCTTTTCCCACAGATGCTGTCTGATGGTTATTGCGCTGCAGTCGGCACCAGTCAGGGCCTTAAAGGAAAAGTTCGGTTCCTGCAGCTTTTACATTGTTTATAGAATGAAGAACAACAATATACTCACCCAGAAGGCTTTCCTGATGCAACCGGTGCTTCGGGAGATATTTAGATCCAAAATCGAGCAGTGGACACCGATATAATGGTAGCCTGTAGGGCATGGATCGCCGCTCCTAAAAACTGCATTAATCGTCCAAAAACTCATGTTTTTCACCAATATTCCATCATGATTCGCTCCGAATGGTCCGCCATTGCAGTCTGTGTCTCTCCACACAGCGCTGTGTGGCTGGACCAACCTCTGAACTGATGAGTTTGTTTACGTGCCCTTCGCGCATGCGCAGTACTCTCTGGAGCGTTGCGATCGCTTCCTCATTTCTACGAGCTCCTTATCTGTATACTGTGGCTCCAAACTGTAAGGACGTCCATCATATTCAAAGTCCTCCTCCACAACATCTTCATCCCATAGACATTCGTCCATTTTGCACAAAACTGGAAGAAGAAAGTCGATTTGTTGCTGCCGGTCTTCCCCTGAAACAATGAGCTGCACTGCGCATGCTTGAAGGGCACGGAAACAAACTCGTCAGTTCAGCCACACAGTGCTGTGTGGAGAGACACAGACTGCAATGGTGGATCATCCGGAACGTATCATGATGGAATATTGGTGAAAAACATGAGTTTTTGGACGATTAATGCAGTTTTTAGGAGCGGCGATCCATGCCCTACAGGCTACCATTATATCGGTGTCCGCTGCTCGATTTTGGATCTAAATACCTCCCGAAGCACCGTTTGCATCAGGAAAGCCTTCTGGGTGAGTATATTGTTGTTCTTCATTCTATAAACAATGTAAAAGCTGCAGGAACCGAAGTTATCCTTTAATTTGGGTCAAGGACCGCCCTGTGTCTTGACGGACAGCCAATCAGATCCTCCAGCTCAGTGCAGGTGTAATTTTTTGGGGTCTACCACTTGACTTTTTTGTTCCATAATGCTCAGGATCTTTCAAAAAATGTACAATGACTGTCTTACTGCGTCCAACCTCAGCAGCAATGGCACGCTGTGAGAGGCCTTGCTTATGCAGCTCGACGATCCGACCACGTTCAAGAAGAGAAAGCTTCTTAGCTTTAGGCATCAGGGGGGCATGACCGTGTGAATGCCTGACAGAAAATGAACATTTTGAGAAGATTTTGGCCTTAATAGCCCGTGGTTTTAAACTTTGATCAGCTGATAATTTTTTTTTTATTTTTAATTACAAGTTCCAAATGTTTTTTGTCACACTCCCCCTTCTTGCTTTTGCATATTGTAGCTCTATTTAAAACCTCATTAAGGTCCAAATGTGCAAAATGAATATTCTAGCCATTTTTCAACTGGTCTTAGGATTTTGATCAGGTCTGTATATCTGTAATTTATCCTACATATTTGGGATTAATAACAGAGGCAAATAATTGTGTCTGGCTAACAGATCAGATAATTTTTAACATAAAACTTTGTGCCAACATAGTTAGCAGCTGATGTCTCTGTTCTGCATTTATTTGATTTACTTTTGTCTGTTTGTGATGAACCCTGATGTCCTCCTGAGCCTCCTTCTTGATCACGTCTCTTCTCAGTCTGCAGCCAGGAAGCTGGCCGAGGTCCTCCTGAGCTCCATCAGCGAGGACAGCTACTGGCCCCCCCTCGGCCCCCCGCCCTCCGCCTGGCTCCACAGAGAGGGCGCCGCCGCGTCCAAAGATGCCATCTACCCGACGGTGAAGCCGCCGCAGAGATACAGCACAGATGGGTCTGTTCTGTGTGATCATTTCTATCTCATAACACGCACAATGTCAGGCCAAAACCTGAATGAAGACTAACAGTATGAAATGGGCCTGTGTGGTAACACATGTTTAATATTTCAGTTTCAATATGAAAAGTAATATCTGATTTCATAATAGTGCAGATAAACTTCATCTCACTCTCCTAGTTTAAGACACTTCCCTCCTTTTATACAACACTCACAGCTGTGACGTGATTTTCCTGAATGTAATGCCTAAGTCACACATTCCCGTTTCTCATGGCGATTGTGCATGACTGTACACGTTTGACAAGGTTGGTGTGATCGCTATGATACGGATGAAATGACTGTCTCAACCCTGGGCACACCCCGTAAATACACCGTCAGTAGCACTTCTACAGCGCTGCTACAGCGCTTCAGGGGGCGTTCGTCCCGCTCCAGCGAGGTAATCACAACAATATGATGTCGATTGTATGAATATCCATCTCGCTGACAGGACGTCAGCCCCACTCGAGCTCAGTTCGCATCACGTAAGCCCCGACTGAGCCCCGTCACTTGCACTGTCTTGAACGGGACACAGTCGGGGCACAAACGGATACATCCTTGTCAGTCGTCCTCATAAAGCTGTCAGGATTGAGCCACGATCAGCCCGACTGAGCTCCGTACATGTCACGCTAATACCGTTCTCTTTAGGACTGCATTAGGCTTCCACCGTGCTATACTGAGAGCGGTGATTCTCCACGACAGTTTTGAACAATTCAAAGCTGTCGGGACCCTTCCACATTCCCCGCCGTTTATCCGCGACTATACAAGGCTGATCCAGACCAAGTACCGCATGCACCACGACCAAAGCAGGTTTTATCAGGATTATGACAATCGTGCACCATCGACATGAGAAACGGGAATGTGTGACTGGGGCATAAACGAAATCCAGACCACTTTTCCTCCTACGTACATACCAGCCTCCTGTTGGAAAATTACTGCATGGGTGATTATCTTTCAGCTGAAACAAATTATTTAACTCCAGCTGATGCAATGAGCAGCTTCTCATTTCTTCAACAACCATGTCAAAGACACATCCTGTGGTTGTGGAAAAGATGTTAGTCTGTTTAAGAAGGGTCAAATCATTGGCATCAAGCAGAGAAAACATCTAAGGAGATTGAAGAAACTACTAAAACTGGGTTAAGAACTGTCCAACACATTATTAAAAACTGGAAGGATAGTGGAGAACTATCGTCTTCAAGGAAGAAATGTGGTCAGAATAAAATCCTGAATGATGGTGATCGGTGAATCCCTTAAACGTTTGGCCAAATCAAATCAAAGAAAAACAACAGTAGAACTCAGGGGTGTGTTTAATAGTGAAAGTAAGAGCATTTCCACACACACAATGTGAAGGGAACTCAAGGGATTGGGACTGAACAGCTGTGTAGCCTTAAGAAAACCACTAATCAGTAAGGCTAAGCAGAAAAAAGGCTTCAGTTTGCTAGGGAGCATGAAGACTGGACTGTGGAGGACTGGAAGAAGATCATGTGGTCTGATGAGTCCAGATTGACCCTGTTCCAGAGTGATGGGAGCATCAGGGCAAGAAGAGAGGCAGGTGAAGTGATGCACCCATCATGCCTAGTGCCTACTGTCCAAGCCTGTGGACAGTGCTGTGATCTGGGACAAATCTGTGACATTGGAGAAGCTTAAAGAAACAATGACACAGTGAACATGACTGTAATCGAAGCTAAAGGCGGTCCAGTGAAATATTACAGTGTGTGACCTTGTTTTTGGTGGTGGCTTTTTTTTTGGCCAGGCTGCTGGTCAGTGTTCACATTGATAACACATGCCTCAGGACTCTAATGGAGATGATCTGCAGGTCCACTAATTACAAGTGTATTAAGCTGCTGCTGTGGATGTTTTGTTTGTTTCCACCAAAGACTGTCCTCCTCCTGCTGTGCAGCTCAGAGGGTGAGATCAGCCCTAATGCATGGATTCAGTGGTTATTAAAGATACGGTGGACATGCAGACCTGCCCTTACCGCTCACTTCACTGATACTAATAGTCCAAACATGAGCATGACACATTTCCTGACATTTGCCTGAGCATAAATATAAAGACCATGATAAGAAGCAGACTGCAGACCGGTGCCTGAGTCCAGGAGGCACGAAAGACAGTTTGTGGAGATGATGTAGAACAAATCACGCTCTCTGTTCACCTGATCTAACACCAGGTGACTTTGTCCTTTGTCCAGAGGCCTATATCGCGAAGCAGGATTAATGTCTTAGCGAGATAACTTCAGGGTTAACCCTGATTTATTGATAGCATGAAGCCGGTTCATTTTTTATCAGAGTAGATCACCATGGTGACTTACTCTGAACGGCTAACCTGCTCCGGAGCAGGACAAGTTGGAGGTTGAATCTGATCCTGCGAAATGACCCTCGCAGTAGCCAATCAGCTTCTCCAAATCAATGCCCTGCCCTCTTCTCCTGAACCCGGTAGAGGGAGGCGCACAACTCTTGAGACGATCATGAAGATGAGAGAGTGTCACAATACCGATTTGACCCACTAGATCAATCTGACGACGCACTATGAGATGTACCGGTTCTCGCGGCCCGGAATCATCTACCTGTGTGATATATTGGAGCCGTTTATTGCCCGTGCGACCTGCAGGGGCGGAGCACAAACTGTCACACTGTTATTTTGCATCGCCCTGCAATATAAACTTCACTTGTACAGCCCCTTTAATACATTCAAATGCATCATAAAGTGCTTGACAAATAAGGGGATGTAATTCTTATGTGAAGCAGCACATTATTCTATTATTCCATCAGGTCCATCATATCATTCCTGCACTTTATTCATGTGTTTGAGGTTTTTTTTTTTCTTGCTGATTATTAAATTGTTAATTTTATTTTTTATCTGCTCCCATGAACTCCTCACGACAGAGGGATTATCTGAGGGAATGGAGTGATAATTGTCAGACATGCAACACATTTTCACAGTATATTGCTTCATGAGATTCATGAGTGTGATCAGTGCCAGATCAAGCCAATAAAAAGTACTTTGCGCATTTTCACAGTCTGTCACGCATTTTGATAATAATACTTTTTATTTCAGGGCGCTTTTCACAAGACTCAAGTTCACCTAACATGAGTCACAAACAAAGAGCACATGAAGTATAAGTAAAAAGTGCATTAAAAGCAGGCATAAAAAGCATGTATAAAAAGAAACTTTGTCCATGACTGACAGCTGCTACGATGTTTCATTTCTCTATTATATTGTTTTTTTATCCTAACATCTTAACATTATCAGACGCTGCTCTTCACATGTGAAATACGGATCTCTGTCAGTGTGTTCGCTTCTCAGCGTGTTCTCCTCTCATGATCATGATCATGATTGGTCAGCTGCCTCTGAGCCCTCCCCTTAAACGTGCACATTCACCGCTTTGGATGAAACAATCCTGGATTGAGTTACCGTGTTGATAATCTGCGTCGTGCTGTCGATTATCCTGATTGTCATTGTTGTTTGTTACTCAATCCTGGATAGATTTGAGTTACCGGGGATAAGTTGACCGAGCTTCGTGATATAGGCCTCTGAGCTCAGAGGAGCATGTTTGGAGTCTGACGGTCCGAAAAGAGCCACAGAGGATCTGAGACAACTGTCTGAAGAAGACAGAGAAGACCTGAAGGAGAAGACACAGAAACATGTTTGATCAATAAACTTTACTAAAGAGTACTTTGTTTTAATCCAAATCCTTTAAACATTCATTAAACAGCTGTTGGAAAGCACCAACAGGATCCAGCTGCTGCAGCGATGTGATGTGGACATCATTTTTCCATCTGATCGTCTGAATCAGAGCTTCATGTTTATCTGCAGCTCCTCACTGAGTTCATGTTTTCAATCTGAGCTCCTGAGAAAAGAACTGAACCTGAACCAGATTAATCTGTTCTATGTAAAGATCTTCTACTTCACCACCAGACTGATCGCTTCAACTCAGTTAGTTAAAGTTAGTCATGGTGGAGCAAAGTGAAAACAACAACAACAGTTTGGAGACTCAATAACAGCAAATACCTAAACCAAGAAAACAAAGAAAAATGCACAACTTCACACTCATAAAGATAACAAACGAATCACAGATAGAAACACAAGGACAACAAAAAGAACAAATAAAGAGAACCCAAAACCAAAATGCATTAACTTAATCAAAGCAACAACAACAATGTAAGAAATAAAAAAGCATCAACAACATGATAATAACAATCAATAACAAACACAAAGTCCCAAACAAATAAAACGAATCAACACAAGAAAACTACATAAAACAAGTTGAGAAATTAAAGAAATAAATAAAAGCTGGTAAGGATTAAAAGTGCAACAAATCAAAGCAGAAAACATTGAAACACATGAAAATAGAAGATAACATAAATACACATTCACAACAACTCAGAAACAGAAAGAACAACAACTGATAAAAACATGAAAGACTACTGATGTAAAATAACAAATAAAACATGACAAAACTTAATTCAAAGTTAATTATAAAACCCAATAAACATTATAACATGAAACAATTATCAAGAAAATACAGCAACAAAACAAACACTAATGACCCTTTTCCACTAGCACGCCTTGGCCCTACTCTACTCGGCCCTACTCGATTAGCAGCGTGTTTCCACTAGCCTGGTACCTCCTAAAACAAGCTAGCTTTAGTACCTATTCCGCTCTGGTTCCAAGCGAGTCGATACTAAAAGATGACGTCATCGACTGTCAGCTACTGATTGGTCAGACAATGTCGTCATCCATGAGTCATGAGCACAATGACCTAGCATGCTAGTGGTAGCTACCATTAGCTTACCCTCATACGTCTTTTCTTTGCAGCTGGATTGCTCTCGTCCTCGGCTTCATTCTGTTGTATAGCTTCCAAAACTCTCCTGTGCTTCTCAAGGGGTATTTCTTCTTGCCACCTGCAGCCTTCTTCTACTTTGCTTGTTTGTGACAAAAAGCCACAGATTGTTGTGTCAAAATGACGCCACTGCAGTGCTGCTCAGCTGTTTAAAGTGACACTGCACCCCGTTGGGCAGGCGACTGGGGCTAATGGAAAAGCAGCGCAAGGCGAGTAGAGTAGAGTAGAGTAGGGCAAATGGAAAAGGGCCATAAGACGAATGGTACAATGCTACAACAACATTGAAACAGCTCAAAAATGAAAATAAAAATATAAAATTCCTCAATTTTCATACAATATTACAAATCAAAAAAAAAATTCAAAGGATTAAAACATCATTTAAAATGTAAATTCCCGGCACTAATGGTGCTTTTAGTAAAACAGGTTAAAAAATGTGTTAAATTTAATATTAATTTAAAATGTACTTTCAATAGCAGCCTTGAACTGATTTGAAATGTTTCTCAGACTCATGTGAAATCAACCCCGAGGCCGTGATGATGATGTTTGTGAGAAATCGGAGCCGCAGCAGTGATACAGTCTCTGGTTGGTCGTGTTTCGTTTCAGCTCCACAAAGACACAGAAACTCAATCTGACATCCGACCTCCAGCCCAACACACCTGTGGGAGCACTTCCTCATCTTCTTCTTCTTCTTCTGTGTTCTCGTGTCTCTGCAGTTGTTTCTGTCCTCAGGACGTGGTGGAGGAGGCCGTGCTGCTGCTGCTCATCACAGAGTCCATGGTGAGACACACACACACACATACACTCACCCACACACATGCACACTCCTGTGGCCTCATGTCCACACTGATTGCATGTTGGCTGCAGTGTGTGTCTGTTTTCATATTGTTGTGCATTTAAACGAGTCAGAGCTTTCAGACTGTGAGCTCTGTGTTGACGTACTGAGGCTTGAAGCCACTTTACCAGTTCAGTTTGTTTCTCTGTTAAACTTCCACATGTGTTACGGTGCAATAAGTTACCATGCTATCTGGTGTCCTCTGTGGTCCACAATGGAAATCCATTTGGGAATAAAATTGATGTCCATGATTTCATCTGTAGTTCAGCTCTACTACCTGTGCCTTTGAGTACCTGTACTTAAAGCTAGGATTGGTAATTTTGGAAAACTAGCATGAATTTGCATGTAAAAAACAGTAAAAAAAAAAACAAACACAGATAGTTAGTTAGTGCTCACAGCGCGATGTTGATCTGGGTATAGGTAGTTCCTCTGACATTCTCCACATAGCTGTCAAGTCTCCCGTTTTGGCCACGAAACTCCCGTATTTTATCCTTTTTCCTGACGTCCTCCTGTATCAGTATTCTCCCGTAATCTCCCGTGTGATGATATAATAATAAAAACATTCCTCTGCCTCTCCAAACTGAGCTCTGTCTCTAGCCTGAAGGAGGCGGTAATGCTCCAAAATGATGGATGCCAACCGCCTTAAAACCAAAGAACAAGAAAAAGCCTGGTGAGAACGTCCACCTGCAGTAGCCTGGGTGGCAGCTGTCGTGAGATTAGAGCCAACAGAACAAACCAAGAAAAACAAAGAGTTTATTTTAGATTTCTTGTACACCTGTCTTAAAATGTGAGGGATACTGGAGCTTGGTTGGGGTTGTGGGACGGCTCGTAGTGAGCTTCCCTTATTTCCAAAGACAAAACTTGAAAGATAAGCATTCTCCAGCGGACTCTGATCCCTCTCAGCTCTGCTACACGCACCAAGTCTGTGCACGCTGGCAAAATGTACGCGCTCTGTAGGTCCTGTACGGGCAGGACGGCGACGGGATTGGTTGATTAGTTTAAAAATTGGTGTCACAGCATGTTTATTGGTTGGTGTTTTCCCTGTTTTACTCCTGCTGTAGATAGCAGATATTTTTCGCTCTGTTTTAAGAACACATTATGAGTTGACTTCATTTGCATTAGGTTCTCTAGTACTACTAGTGAATCTTTTGGCTTAACTAGTAGACTAAAAAATGTAACTAGTACTACTAGTGAGATATTATGAGTTTACCAGAGGTACTAGTAGACCAGGGGTGGGCAGCTTTAATTACCAAGAGGGCCACATAAAACCGTGTTTCCCAGCCTGAGGGCCACATTGTTACAATTTTCAGAAACTCTCGATGAGGAAAAAGAATGTTGGATAAACAACAAATTGGAATATAAATTTGTCATGAAATTAGCATACCAATATTCATATATTACAACATTAATACAAGTTATTATGCATAATCAAATGAACTTGATACAGAATTCAAGCAAATTTAGTGAATATACATGGAATTAAAGCCAATGAAGCTATTTTCAAATCAATAAAATGATGTGTTTTTCAGATTTTAAGAGCTCAAATATTTTGCTGCTGTCATTTTATAGTATTGAGTAATACTTGACATGACATTAAAGGCTTCATGAAAGAGATTTAGACACTAAAGGAGCAAAGTAAGGTTGTAAATAACTTACATAAGGTTGTATAGAATTATTTCTATTGGATATCTGAGTTTTTTCATATTTACAGCTGCTGGTTTTTGGGAATGAATGGCGGGACACATTTAGTGATGTGGAGGGCTGCATTTGGCCCCCGGGCCGCCACTTACCCACCCCTGTAGTAGACAAACATTTTGTTTACTAGTAAAGGTTTTTATGTACTGGTGAGAAAGTAGACCTTACTAGTAAAGCAGAATCATCTACTAGTTGACTTAAAAAATGTTAACTCGTAAAAACTCAAAGCTTTACTCGTATTATAAGTAACCCAAAAATGTGCATTAGTGTTTTGCTTCACTAGGAAAGTCTACTTGTGCACATTGATTTAACACTGATTTGTGTGTACCTTAGCCTGCTGGCTTCCATCCCATATTGTACTGCACAACTTGTAGTCAAGGCAGCGCTAGCTGTGATGTAACAGTGTGAGGTCTGCTCTTTGTTTCTTTCTGTGACACTCAATGTGACTCAGTGAGAACATGAAACGATCCAAAGGAAATTTGAGTTCTTAACTGAATCAGAGGAAAGTAACTGGGCTTCAGGTGTGACCTCAAACTGCCTTAGTTTCTTTCTTCCTCTTCCTTTTCCCTGCTCCTCCTCATTTCCTCTTTTGTCTTCCTCTTCTTTACCCTCTTCATCCTCTGACTCTGTGACCTGTGATCTCTCTATCAGCACATTTAAAGACTGTCTTCTTTTCTGCCTCCCATGCTTCATCATGTCTCACCCTAAACTTTCCATCCTCCTAAGCTCCGCCCAGTCGTCTTCGTCCTTCCTCCTCCTCCTCTGCCATCTTCACCACGCCCTCCCTAACTCTGACTCTTTCTCTCCAGGCCAGCGGTGATGCTGTTATCAGTCGTCTCCCCGACCAGGCTGACGCTCGTAAAACCAGCCTGCAGGACGCCACCTCGGTGTACGACCTGCTCACCATCGGCATGGCCAGGAGGGGGCAGTTCGCCATGCTGTCTGAGGTACCTGCACCGACACCTCAGACTCACTGAAGCCCCTTTCACACCCCTGACATTCACTGTATAACTGAAGGCTGCTCAATATTCAGTGTTAAAGGATAAGTTTGGTTTCTACAGCTTTCACATTGTTTATAGAATGAAGTAGAACAATATACTCACCCAGAAGGCTTTCCTGATCCAAACAGTGCTTCAGGAGATATTTAGATCCAAAATCGAGCAGCGGACATCAGTATAATGGTAGCACACGGGGCATGTATAGCGCTGCTCCTAAAACTGCATTAATTGTCCAAAATCTCATTAGTTTCACCAATATTTCATCATGGTCCGCTCGGGCTACTCCTCCATTACAGTCTGTGTCGCTCCAGACATGTTTTTTGTGACTGTTTGGATCAGGAAAGCCTTCTGGGTGAGCATATTGTTCTACTTCATTCTATAAACAATGTGAAAGCTGTAGAAACCAAACTTATCCTTTAACTTCACTGCTGCAATGTGAACATGTGTAATTGACACACCCGGGACGTCCTGTGACAACAAAGTTATTCTGCTCCAAAGTCCGCCTCCAGCTCCTCCCTGCTTTACAACCTCTCCTGGTGTGACCTCCACCCAGATGTGAGGGGTGGAGGGGAGAAGGGTCACTCTAAAATTAGGTCCATCCACCTGTCGGACTGGGTCAGAGACTCTCATAAAGGGGGCCACACAGAGCGGTCTGAGGTCCAACTCTGTCAGGTCATGTTTTAAAGGTCAGTGACCTCTGATTCACTGGTCAGTCTGAGCTGAAGCTCCTGCAGCTCCTCCTCCTCACGTCCATACATCAGACTCCAGCTGGAGGAACTACAGCCTGACCTCTGCAGACCGTCTCTCATCGTCTCAGAGTACTTAAAATATAAATTAATTTATAGAACTATGATTTTCAGTCTGACTTCCATTGCAGTCGTCACTTGCATTGTCTTTTCTTTACATGCCAACAGTTCTGTGTGTGTTTGTGTGACACTGCTGAGACAGAGAATAAGACTACAGATTAATTTGACCCACTCAACTTGTTTTTCTTAGTTTTCTATAAATATCACAGTACCATTGTTATTAGGGCTGGGACGATTCACTTTCCTCCCGATTCTATTTTTTAGGTGCCGATTCGATTTAAATTGCAATTCTATGATATTGCCGATTTTTGCAATCTTTAGTTAGCTTTTTTAACACCAGTGAAAAAGATGAACAATGATGATGCCTACAGACTATATCAGGAAAAATACACATCACATGTGAGTCTGTTTTTAGGATTTATTCAGCAATATATTTTAACCAGCTGTTTATATACCCTCTCTTCAAAAGCCTGGATTGCATATAAAAGTGGCTTATTAACCCTTTGGGCGCCAGAGTTTTTCCAAGAAAACATTCAATTTTACTATAAAGATTTAAAAAGGCTGTAGTTTCAAAGTGGTTAGTTTTTCCAGCCATCATCGTCACTGTAATTTACGGGCCGACCATGAACGCCTCTGCTGCCTTCACTGTGTTTTTTACCCCCGGCTTCTCCCTCGTCTGTCCAGAGCTCCGCGGTCTTTCTCATTCCCGCTAACACCGTCACTTTTAGCGGTGTTTTGAGCTTCCCTGCATCCCAGACCACACCCCGGCCACGGAGAGGTAAAGCATCGGCCTCGGTATGTGCTGCTTGGGGACTGTAATGGCACATGGACCCACTCCCACTGCGCGCACACGCGCCACCAGTTTGTCCTCACTGGACGACTGACCGTCACCCTCAGAGAGTAAATATTCCTCAAATTTAGAGTCAGCCAGGGCTTGAGAAAGTACTCTCAGCATTGTTAGTACTCTTACTCAGTCTCTATCTCTGTGTGCGTCCCTCTCTCTCTCTCTCTCTCTCCACAGTCACACTCGCCTTCCTCGGTCTGGTGTGTGTGTTTAAAAATAAATATATGTCAAAAACTTTGAATAGAAACCTGTCACCTGTCCACTATCTGTTGGTGAAAAGTAGTAACACTATTCAGCACTATTTTAACAGCTATGGCCTGTTTTATCCAGCAATGTTGCTTGCCCCAATTTTGCGACTTTAGTGCCTAAAGAAAAAAATCTATTTAAAAATCGTCAGACAAAAAATCCTGATACTTATGTGAATCAGTTTTTTCTCCCACTCCTAATCATTATGGTGATGTTGAGCTGTGATAACCATGACATTAACTCTTCAACTACCAGCAGAAATGTTGGGCAAATATCCTAAATTTTGAGGAATATTACACATTATTTCACCAACATTTCATGGGACAGAAAAAAGCAAGCAGTCACAAAAACTACTATTTTCTTTGTGAGGACTTTGAAGTTTTAAAAAGCTAAGAGTTGATAATTAATAGAAATCAAAAATACCTTAAAATCAATAATATTGACTGAAATAATACAAATAAGAATGATTTCATTACTGCTGTTTAAAAGTAAAGCTCAGTGATTCATCAAAAATGATATTTGTAATAGTCAAACTTAACATAATCTATCATCTCGATCGATTGCTATTTTATTTACAAACATTTTTGCCTTAAACCTTTATTTCCAACATAAAAAATATCTGTTTTCCATTGTAGTTTTCTCTGTTCCCAGAAATGTAAATTGAATCAGAATGATTTTATCTTTTTTTAAAAACATTTAAAATTCCTGAATGTATTGATGATCTCTGCCAAACAGTTGAGCTGGTCGTTAAAGGGTTAAACTGTTGGTAAGATGGTCACACACTCAGGTGTGATGTTTGGTCCATGTTCCCCAACCATACTTTTAAGTCTCATTACGTGAGCTCTCTCACGGGCGTTACATGTAGATCTGTAACATATGATGCAGATTGAACATGACAAAAGCATCAGAGTGGTCGTATAAGTGTCAGCATCTGTTTCACAAAGAAACGTTTTCTGCCTCTGACATGGTGACTTTTGGACTGATTATTCCTGATTATGTTTTAGGATCAAATCAAACCTCTGTGTGATGTTTTGATCTCTGTGCAGCAGGAACTCAGCAGCATTTTTAAATAAGAGCGTAATTATTCAATCAGGACTTTATTCAAACTTGGCTCACCTGGTGTGACAACAGCCAACTGAGCGCGCTCCAAACACACATCAGTCAAACTGTAAAGTCTGAGGCTGTGCCAACGGGGGGACTGGTGGTCCATTAAGGCTGAAGGATGGAGCACAGAGGCCTGAGCGTGTGATTCAGAGGCTGTTTAACAGAGAGACATGAGCTAATGTAAAGCTAATAACACATCCTTCCATCACTTAACAGGAATTTAAGTATTTTAAACTCTGCAAACATTTTATCCACCGGCTGATCTTTGTTCTAGTCCTCACTAATGGATAAGAGGTCTTAGAACGAGGAGTCTGCAGATGCAAACGGTGTCTGGAGGTTTTCTGGCCATGACCACAGGGAGGAGACCCTGACTCAGAACATAACAGTGACAGCCTTGGAACATCTGAATGTCCCCCTGGAGGAGTGAGGAGGGATGACTCGGCCAAATCTGAGGCCTGCTGCCCTGACAACAAAATCACTGATAAGAAAAGGAAAATGGATGCTTAGATGGATGGATGGATGACTTGATGCACTTATGAATGTGTGCACAGTTAAATTAGGTTGATGGATGGATAAATGGATAAATGATGGATGCATGAAATGATGAAGGGGCAATGCTAATTAAAATGTTTATTTGACCGGTAATCTAATGGATGGAT
This sequence comes from Scarus forsteni, assembly GCA_036419115.1. Classification (NCBI taxonomy): domain Eukaryota; kingdom Metazoa; phylum Chordata; class Actinopteri; order Labriformes; family Labridae; genus Scarus; species Scarus forsteni. Next base: position 4,634,395 of record JAZDUH010000431.1, read on the forward strand.
TAGTGCATTCATGATGGATGAATTTGTGGTAACCATCAATTATAGCCTTTAATGGATGAATCAGCTGATGGATGGACGATGGATGACAGAATGGATGGACAGACGGGGGAATGATCACATTACTGGTAGATAGTTGGATGGACAAATAAACAGATGGATGGGCTAAGGTTGTATATAGTGTGGCTGCAAACTTAAACCAACTTATTATATTTCGACTTAAATTTCTTAAACTATCTGTAGTGACCTGCAGATTCTTCTCTGGTTTGGGATTTATTTGACAATAAAGATGATATGATGAACAATGTTCACCCATGTTTTTTAGATACGTGTATTCTCGTTTATATGAGACCTGTATATATACTTTTAACTCTTCATTATTCAAGAGGTGAACTTTTTGTTTTTTTAAATTATTGTTTGGTTTTTCTTCCTCTTTTTCTGAAACAGAAGCATTTCTGTTTCAATGAATTTTAAAAATGTTTTTTTAGGCTTTCCAACAGTTTTCCCTCCCTGATGCGCTGTATTACTTTTGTAGATGTATAATGGCAGTCCCCCTCTCTAACAGTTCGAGCTGCAGGTGTAGATGAAGTAACCCGATCCTGTAACAGCCATTACAGCCTCTCTCTCTGCTGTTAGATCCACCAGACTGCTGAGGACGCTGCAGAGCTTCAGTGTTTGAGAAGGTCACAGTTAGGGGTCAGACTCCAGGTCTTCACCTGAGCCTGATGTGTTTGTCACACCTTCATAAACTCATCCACTGAAACATGTCTCTGCTCGTCTGCAGTGTCTCGAGAGAGCCATGAAGTTCTCCTTCAACGAGTTCCACCTCTGGCACCAGCTGGGACTGTCACTCATGGCGGCGGGGAAGGTGAGCTCATTCCTCCTGAAATACCACACACGCATACACACACACACACACACAAACACACACACACACTAAGACATACTCCAAGGACACATCAATCATCTGCAGCCACACCTCCATCCTTCACTCACGTGCCCCCGTGACTACATTTTTAGTTATTATTGTTAAGACAAACTTTAAGAGACTAGATGATTGGTCAGTTCTGCATGTTTTCAATGGCTCTGTCATCATCAGGCTGGGATATAATAGGATCAGTGCAGAGGCCGTGAGAGGATGGACTGATCACAGTAGAAGCAACATAGAGAGACAGACAACCATTCACACTCACATTCATACCTAAGGGCAATTTAGAGTCACCAATTAACCTAATGAGTGGTTGCTTGGTCTGTGGAGGAAGCTGGAGTGCCTAGAGGAAGGTGCCCAGAACCCACGCATGCACACACGGAAGAACAAATTTCACATGACAAAGGCTCCTGACCCAGGAATTGACCTGGGAACCTTCTTGCTGTGAGGCACGCACTCTGCCAGCTGCGCCACCGTGCCGCCCCTCAAGTTTGTTTTCCCGCGTATAAACCACTGGTTGCTGTTTTTAAACACACTGATAAGAAACAGTTCACCTCACCATGACCATGTGTATGAGCCTAAAGCGCTGCATTGCTGCCATGTGATTGGCAAATTAGTTTTTTGTGTTAACCAGCAGCTAAACAGGTGTATCTAATAAAGTGGCTGCAAAGTGAATGCTTCCCAGAATTGTTGTAAATGTAGTTTCTACTAAAAGAAGTGAAAATCTCATGGATAAAATATCTCTGTTTAAGATTATATGGTCATTTTCAACTTGTATAAAAAAGAAAATCAGATATCTGTGTAATTGATGGCTCTACATTTATTGTAAAGTCAATTGTAATTTTGCATTTTAATGAGCTTATTGGTGCTTTCATCACATTAACTCTGATATCAGGGTAATAAATCCACCATCTCATTACATTACATCTGCACTGTATCCCATCTGATGTTTCTGGCTGTTGTGATCGTGAACATCGTCTTGTCTGGATTACTCTTGTTTTCTGGACTTTATTTTATACATCTCCAGCGGTGCCTTCGTCCTGACAGTTGGCGCTTCCTGAGACGTTTGGTCGGCAAAGTTAATACAAATAAAACAGCGAAAATTGGTGCATGCTCACAGACAATGTCATTCGCTACATTGCAAAAGAAATGCAGCCCTTCAATACAGTTGAACAATCAGCAGTTCAGGAAATGTTACAAACGTTTGACAGACAGTACGACAAACAATTCAGGAACAGTATTAACTACATTTTATTTATTGTTTTCATTGTTGTGTGTTTTTATAGGAGTCTGTTTTTTTTAGTTTTATAATGATTCTTTTTACATGGAGTTCTTCCCAAAAAGACATTCCATTTCATTTTCATTGTTTTTTTTCTGCCTTTTTTTTGTTTGTTTAGTTTATTATATTGTTTAATTTATTGTATTCAAAAGCTCTTAACCTTCCAATTACAGTTAAATACTCTTAAGAAATTAAAGTTCATTGCTTTTGACATCACTTTATTAGAACATATAATTACATTGATGAAAAAATGATGTTTCAAAATAACATTGACAATAATATTGTTTATCGGCAATAATTTTTGGGACAATTATCGTCCAGCAAAATCTGTCATCGTGACAGACCTAGTGATGCATCATGTTATTGTAGATGAAGCTGCTCAACTACAGCCTCTGTTTCTGTGGGGGAGAAAAACAAGTACAAAGTACAAGAAAATTAGACCTGTAAGATGCATTTTGTTTTACAATGAAAATACGTTTTGTTGCTGATGATCATCCTTTTCTCATAACTAAAAGGAGTTGATATTTATCTGACTTCTTCACTGTTTGATATAAAAAGCAGCCTGTTGTAGTAGTAAATCAAGGATCTTTCTCACTGTGTTGCATTGTGATATTAACAGAATTGAATCACGAGACAAGTGAAGATGCACCGCTCTAAAATTCAGTAACAGTTTAGTCCTTCTCTATCAGTGCTTTACTGAATCATGATTTCATGAATCAGCCCCTTTAGACTCAGAATCAGATTAATGATAAAAGTATGATATCTTAGTTCAGCTCACACGTGTGCAGCCGGTACAGTTTCCCCTCCCAGCTGCTCACCAGCAGACTTCCAGCCACTGGGAGACCCCCTCCTCTCTGCATAAACATGTCCATTAATGCAGTGACGGGGTCCCACGAGATGTTGCTTTGCTCAGAAGAACAAAGGGCTTTTCTCTAACTGTGGTAGCTACTGAATAATCAGAGCACAAGTTTGTCACCACAAATTCACCAAAATATGTCCTTATTTTTATACCTGTTTACATTTTTTATTTTCCTCTTTATGCCCCAGTCACACATTCCTGTTTTCAAAATAGCATTGTGCACTGTACCAGATTGAATATTGTTATATACGGGATGAAATGACTGTCTCACCCCTGGGACACACCTCGTAAATACACCAGCAAAATCTGCTGTGCATCGTGGCAGGGCCCGTTCCAGTTAGGTTAGCATGGCGATATGATGAGGATTCCATGAATTTTCCATCCCGCTAACACGACGTCAGCCCTGTTAGAGCTCAGTTGCTTGCGCCACCTTGAACATGACACAGTCGGGGCATAAACGGATACATCCTTGTCAGTCGTCCTCATAAAGCTTTCAGGATTGAGCCACGATCAGCCCGACTGAGCTCCGTACATGCCACGCTAATACTGTTCGCCTTAGGACTGCATTAGGCTTCCACCTCGCTACACTGGGAGTGGCGATTCTCCACGACAGTTTTGAACAGTTCGAAACTGTCGGGACCCTTCCCCACTCCCTGCTGTTCATCCACGACTTTACAACGGTGATTCAGACCAAGTAGAGCATGCACCATTATCAAAGCACGTTTCATCAGAATTATGACCATCGTGCACAATCGCCTTGAGAAATGGGAATTTGTGACTGGGGCTTTACCATGGCACTGAGAACAGAGATGTTTATTTACTAGGGGTGTAACGAAATTTCGTGCCACAAATTTTCGCAAAATAACAAAAATGACTGAAGAAAATTCAAAGACATACGAAATAAAAGCACAAAATAAAAAACACGAAGGGGCGCACACCACTGATACTGGTGATTTTTTTACCCTCCTCACCTACCGTACCGTACCAAAACACTCGCTTCAGAATGGAGGAAGACGAGGTCGAGGAATTAGCTGACACTCCTTCGTCAAATAAATCGGTTGTGTGGACCTATTTTGGCTTTCCATGTAAAAGACGATAGAACGGTGAGAAGATTGCAGACAAAACAACAACCGTGTGCAAAATATGCCGCTACAGTTCGCCGTATACTGCGGGGAGAACAACTACCGACTACCAACTACTTTGAACTGGAGACAGGCAGCAACTGTATGTTTGTGTAAGTCTGCATAAAAAACAATAATTGATTTTTGCATCTACTGTTGAGTTGACAGAATTTGATCATACTTGAAGATCAGAAGTATATGCACTGTTATAGGCTAAATATTATAGTTCACAGTTCAGACATCTATAGGTCTAAACTGCAGCTCTGAGGACTGCTGTTTGTTTTCCTTTTCATTCAAGAATGTACTTATCCTGATTGTTACAACAACAAAGCACTTTTTATTGAGATTTATTGTTTGTATTTGCACTGTAGTCTAAATAAGGGGAAACAACTACAATTTTTTTTTTTTTCAAAGAGCATTTATTTTGCACTGATGCAGCAATATTTTTGTATGTCTGCATTGGGAAGAAAATAAAGTAAATCAGATTTTTGCACAACTTCCTACTGTTGGGGATTTTCTGTAATCTTTATTTTGTTTCATGAGTATTTCGTATCCTGAGCCCTGTTTCGTATTTCATATCGTTTCTTGAGTTGACCATTTCATTACACCCCTGTTATTTACTGCATTTATCTCCGTGATCTCGTTAATCATCTTGTCTACAAATGATGTCACTGTTTTCCTTCTCTGTTTTCAGTCTGTGTACATGATATAATCTTCCACGCTGTTGAAAATTGTTTATCCTGTAAACATTTATCGGAGGGGTTACATGTTTGTCATTTCTTCAAGGGGGTTCTCATCACAACAACTAGTGCAGGAAGGTCGTCGCACCTTCCTGTGACCAACCAGCCAAGATGGCCGAGGAGACAGGGGAATATTTCAGGGGGTCCATCTGTAGTAAATGTATGCTGGGGCATTACACTTACACGTATAGAAAAAAGAATATTAAAAGTTAAATTTTATCTGGGTCGAACAGGGCTGGACTGGCCTGGATACTCAACTTCAGGAACAAGACAATTAAAACTAGAGCAAATTTATATTATTCAGACACGTCTTAGAGCACCGGACTGTAAGTAGCCATATATAGCCGGCTACAAAACTACGATACTAAGTTTTCCAAAAATTGCTTGTTGTCACACATCAAAAACTACCGCTGCGTAACTAGAAAGAGATACATTACCTCGTCGCTTTGCATCCTGTAAGTTGTTGAAAAAAGAAGTTGTAAAGCAATGCAGAGTTCTGAGGAAGGTCCAAGCTGCATTTATTAGCATCACACACACACTTTGGCTTGGGTCATGTCTTTACGACAGTCGCTGTGCGTGCTCATGGGTAGCAGAGTCTTTATGTCACCGGAAATAGATTTTCCTCATAGCACTTTTAACTGAGGCATTTTCACAACAATAAGAAAACATTTTTAAAGGTCATTTTTAGACTAGAGTTAAATTGTGTAAGGCTCCATTGAACTTTTCATTTATCTGTGACAATTTTTTAGTCCCAAACCAGAACCTTTTTTCTCAACATGCCTCAAAAAAGCCTCATTTGTGCTCATCCTTGTCTGAAATGTCCTATATGCTGAACTCAAAACTGCATAAAGAACATCACATTTATCTCCTCTTTTAAAGGTTGCATAAATTGATGTTCTGTTCTTTGCTTTTACTGCTGTTGGAGTGTCTAGTGAAGTAGAAGATCATGACACCTTCAACTAAACTCTCACCTCAGAGAAATGCTCTTGCCCTCTTTAAAGAAAATGACCCTTAAAACACTGTTTTTACTTCCTGGAGTTTATGATGTCATAGCTACACAGCCTCCACCCACATATGTGTTTTCTACACGTCATAGGCAGACGCCTTTAGCCCCTCGTCCCCTTCCGATTAGGCATGATTTGGGCAGCCAATCAGCACAGAGCTCATTTTCATAACCTCCTGTAGCCCCGCCCCTTCAGCTCAGGGTGTTTTCAGAGGAGATACAGAGCTGCTCATGATCGTCTTCAGAGATGATAATTATGTTTTTGTCTTTAACTTAAATCACATCCTTGCTTAAAGATGCTATGAGGAGTTTCTAAGTAATTACAATAAAGTCTCACTTTTAGATATATGCCTGATTGAAATACACACTTTAAGATGAGTTTAATAGCATCAAAATTGGTTTTATAAATGCTATTCCTTAGCTTCACGGTCGGGTCAGACAGCCGGCTACAAAACTACGATACTAAGTTTTCCAAAAATTGCTTGTTGTCACACATCAAAAACTACCACTGCGTAACTAGAAAGAGATACATTACCTCGTCGCTTTGCATCCTGTAAGTTGTTGAACAAAGAAGTTGTAAAGCAATGCAGAGTTCTGAGGAAGTTCCGAGCTGCATTCATTAGCATCAACAAACACACGCTTTGGCTTGGGTCACGTCTTTTGGTGCGTTCCAGTTGTAGTCAGAAGTTGGAATTTCTGAGTTCCGAGTAGGAAACTACAACTGGAACGTCCCCCGAAGTCGTAATTTCCTCCTAGGAACTCGGTGAAACTTCGCCACCCCCGAGTTGACAATGGAAGATGGATGCCCCCAGTGTGAACAGTTATTTAGCTCCTGTAATAATCAATTTATTTGCACTTCTGACTGGGGTGTGTCGCTCTAGATCAGCTGTATACATAGTATTGTTAGACTTATATTTACAAAAATGCTGCCATTGTGATAATCACATTCTTCATACAATAACGAAGGGCGTGCTAACAACAGCTAACAATAGCCTGGTAGATCGGCATGTTTTTTTCCGACTTCAACTGTAATGCCGGTAAGTCGGAGATGATGTCACTCCTGGAACGCAGCATTACTACAGTCGCCTCGTGTTCTCATGGGTAACAGAGTCTTTATGTCGCCGGTAATAGATTCTCCTCATAGCACCTTTTATGAATAGTTAAGACATGATGTAAATGGTCAAATAGACCGGGACATGTTTGAACCATTTTTTAGATACATTAGTTAATTTCAAGCATTAAAGTATTCTTAATGAAGCCACAATAAATGTCTGATTTGTTAATCAGGAGACTTCAAATGAGATCATTTATGTTTCCTTCTTTAAAACTTGACACCAGCATCCCTGTAAACACGTAGGAGCTCCTCTGTTACTCATGTTAAATATTTTTTCTTGCCTCAGTCCTGCTGTTCTTGATCTGTGCTGCCACAGAGAAGTCAGTGCATCCCTGAGAGTGTGTGTGTGACGCAGACATCGATCCGTGCTGCAGGATAAAGTGACACTGCAGATCAATGGAGCGCTCCTGAAATAGTCGCCTGCTCCGTAGAAGGAGAGGGGGGCCGCCTCAGCGCCGTCACGTCCGCTTCTATTTAGGGCCCACAGACAGCGTGTGTGTGCGTGAGCGTGTGCGAGCGTGCACGTGGTCCATTAATGATTGGCCTACATGTATAAGGTGACTGTGTGTCTAAATGGGTCTGCGTATCAGGTGGATGATGATGTGTGTTTGATTCACTCGCCTGAACGTGATTCCCTGTGGTTGCAGGGCGTCGGTGCGGTGTCTGTATTTAAAGAATGCAGCAGGATGAGACCGGAGGACCCCTCGCTGCCCCTATTGGCTGCTAAAGTCTGCATCGGTCAGCTGCACTGGGTAAATACACACACACACACACATATGCACACACACAACTGCAGACTTGAGGAATGGGAGGCTGAGGCAGGTTAAAGTGATGGTTCAAGGTTTTTGTAGCGGGGTGGGAAATATAATTGCCAATAAAGTAGCTGTCCAGCTCTGCCCCTGAGGGGAGAGAGCCTGGAACAGATGCTAGGCCAGACATATCAGCCACTGAAACCACTAAGACCCTCGCAATGACCCCACTTTAGGGTCAAACTACACAAAAAACTACACTGGCTCGACTCAACGCTACAGTAAGATTCTTTATAGTGTTTGACTTTTGCTCCTCCAAGCTCCTGTGTTCAGATCTATTTTGTGAAGCAGTGAACTACGTATCCCTCCACCAGCCACTCTCATCAGCTGATCAAGTCATCAGCATTCAGCAGAAATAACAAACACTAGCTTCAGGTGGAAGCAGGTGGAAAGAACGATGGACGAACTGTTGTGGAAGCAGAGGAGCAGGAATGATCCCTGTTACCTGGTGGTGCATATCAATGATGATTTACTCTAAGGCTCATTTTCACAGGTAGAAGGCAACGAAATGCAGGTTGCACCCAACCCCAAGTGCTTAAGCAGTAGTTCGCTATTGTATGTATGTGCCGTATATATGGAATAAAAGATGAGGGGATTAAATGTGTACCTGTATGTAGGGATGTATATCGTTATGATTTTATCGATACCGATACAGATACGATACTTCTTATCGGTATCGATATTTATCAATACTCTTATCGATACTACAACACATAATTTTGTGTAAAAAATTAAGACTTCACAAGATATTAAAAGATTCAACCTTTTTTTATAACCACAAGGTAATAATAAAGCTTCAACAGAATAGAAGGAATGCATTGCAAATGCTTCTCAGAGGCAAAAAGAAAACTAAGGAGATGGCAAAACCCCTTCATGCTGCTCAACAGACTGCATGTTCAGACAGACCCACACATCAGTGGTGCTAAAATCGATGCTGTAATGATGACTGCTAGGGCTGTAACTTTATATTAGATAGTTGTATAACCGTTTGAATATGGGAATAAATATCTATAACCGAATAGTAAATAAATATTTGAATGTAAAATATTGAGTGTAGCAGCACATCAGGGTGCCTGGAGCAGTGGACCATTTCATCCAACAGAGGGCGCTGTGAGCACAGCTTGACCCTCAGACACATCCGGTGCTCTCTTGACCTCAGTAAATAAAGAGTTTCCACTCCGAGCGGACATTAACAGCTCTGAATCATCTGAAGAGAGCTGTGCCGTCGGCTTTTCATCCAAGTTATACGGCCGAGTGCAGCGGCGCTTCGTCAAGAGTTTAACCCCCGTGTGACTGTTGTTTTCAGCAGGGTTTTTACCAAAGAGGTGGATAATAGAGTCTCTTTCTCTGTTGGTGCTGCAGTCTTTAGTGTTTGCTGGGCTGTTAACTCTACTCGTGTTGCTATAGCAATCAATCAGCCCGCACTCCTTTAGCTTTATACTATGCGCGCGCTCCAAGTGTTTGGTGATGTTGCTAGTGTTTCCCCCTTTGGACGCAACTTCTCTCTGACAAAGATTGTATCAGTTTTCATTAACTTTGCCAAACAGTGGTAGTGTCAGAACTACGTGACAGTTGAAGATACTTTTAAGTACCAATAACAGTACAGTTTTTCCAGATTCTTAACGGTATTCAGGTACCGACCCAATTCGGTACATGAAAGTCCACGGCATACACCCTGACCTGTATGTAAGACTATGAACAGGGTATGACATTCTCAGTATTAACTTAATGAAAATGACCTTTTTGTCCTGATTGGTTAAATGATGACTGCAAACAGAATGTTCTGCCACTGTAGAGGAGGGAATCCTCATGTCCAAGTCTAAAACAATAAGACACAGTTGCTAAAGGCCCACTTCATGCCCTAGAAATAAGGTGCTGTGACCATTTGTTTTTCCTGCTTAAATGCTGCAGAACTGGGGAAAGGGGAGAGGGAATGAGCAGAAAAAACGTTATCACCTTTCCAGGTACAAAGTCGGAAAAAACTTGCAGACCTACAAGGCTATTGTTAGCCATTGTTAGCACATTCTTCATTGTCAGCACATCAATATCACATAAAGAATGTATATAACACGATAGTATTATTATAATGTTTATGGAAGATTTGGTGAAACAAACATAAGGCAGAAGTGCTAATAAACAGAATATTACAGGAGCTAAGGAACTGTTCACACTGGGGGCAGCCATCTTGGATTGTAAACCCGGGATCTGCTGACTTCCCAGTGGAAAATTCTGATCTCAGAGACTGTTTCATTTCCCACTGGGAACTCAGAAATCCTGACTTCCCAGTACAACTGAAGTACACCATTACATTCAGGATGAAGACTAACCATCTGCGTTATATCCAGTTTTTGCTCTAGAGACCTCTAACTGACCCCACTGCAGCACTCTGACCTGGACTGCTGGTGGAAGGATACGTCGCACATTAGTTTCATCACAGTGTAGGTCCAAACACAGGGGCTTTGTCAAGGAAAACTTTCACACTGTAAAGAATCTAACTGCCCTAAAAGTGGTTATTTACTGGTGCCATGGGCCTTTGGTGATCACACTCTTAAAAAACTTTGCTCACTCTTCAAGATCTCTGGTGCCACCCAAGCTGTATCACTAACATCATTATTTAAATCTGTGGATCTCTTAGTGGATCTTACTGAGAGCAGCTGAGTTTGAAAGCTCACTCTTCTGTCCATCTATGAAGTTTTCAGGCCAGATCAACCCATGCAGACACTTCAAATCCTACAGGAACTCATTTTTATGGATCCCCAGTGAAAAATATGTGACTTAGGATTATTTTAACCATTTTTTTTTAATATGAAAACAAAGCAGTGATGCTTTAAGACCTCCAGCTTGACCCCTAGAAAAATAACATCTTCCTGACAGTCCAGTGACCATTCAATCTACTTTTATTCATGATGAAATCGTCCAATCAGCAGCAGCCGATGTTGAACGAGAGACAAGAGCTACAGTATCCAGTATTTCCCAAAATCAAATCAAATCAAATCAAATCAAATCAAACTTTATTTATATAGCCCTTTTCATACAAAAAATGTAGCACAAAGTGCTTTACAAACAGACAGATGAATTAAATGAAGGATTTATGACCCAGACTTTACCCAGCCCATGAACCCACCCACACCACAATCCATACACAGTGTTGATAAAAAGCATCATAAATAAAAGACAATAATAAAGCACACTAATAAAGCACACAGCTGTACCCAGTATGTATTGAAGAAATGCCATCTTAAAGGCTTAAAAAATGAGAAAACACTGGAAGTTAGGTTAAAGAGTAAAATTAAATGTATCCTAAAATAAAACAAAAAAGAATTAAAAAATAATAAGAAGAATAAATAATAAATTAAAATGAAGTCTAAAAAAATAGTAAAACTAGAAAATAAAATAAGGAAAAATAAAAAATAAAAAAGGAAATAATAAAAAAGTGGGCTGTAATTAGAATAAATAAAAACACTAAAGGGTAATTTAGGTAAAAGCAAGACTAAAAAGGTAGGTTTTGAGTTTGTTATTAAAGACATTAACAGTAGGTGTAGCCCTCAGGTCTACAGGTAGGCTGTTCCATAAGCGGGGCCATCGTGGTAAAAAGATGTCTCTACGTAAGTTTTTGTTTTAACTTTGGGAACTGTTCACAGAGAACTTCCTGAAGACCTGAGGGCTCTGATGGGCTCATACAGTTAAAGCAAATCAGATAAATATGGACTTAGACCATTAAGAGCTTTAAAAACCAGTTAAAGAATCTTAAAATCTATCCTAAAAGAAACAGGTAGCCAATGCAGAGACCTTAAAACCGGTGTAATATGAGCTCTCTTTGTGGTCCCCTTCAGCATCCATGCAGCTGAGTTCTGCAGGAGCTGAAGATGGGAGATTTTTTTTTTTTGTGGAAGACCAGAAGAAGAGCTTTACAGTAATCTTTTCTCCAGGTGATAAAAGCATGGACTAATGCATTGGCTTGAGAGACTCTAGACCAGGGGTGGGCAACACTGATTACCAAGAGGGCCGCAAAAATTCATTTTCAATGCTAGAGGGCCATAGTTACAATTTGTTGGGCACTCTCAATAAGGAAAAAATACAAAAGAAATGGTGAAAAAAATATATAAACAAACAAAAGTACAGGAACTATAAAGCTTCAATAAAGGATTATGAACATCTACATATTTTAACTCAAATACCATAAAAAAATTATCATGATTTAAAGAGCATGACAGATAATTAAAGACAGTTTAACATTTTTTTTAATTCCATTAAAAAGTGAATGCTTACTACTTTTTTAAGTACAACTGTTACGTCCATCATTGTTTCCAAATTTAGTCTTTATTAATGCCATGTATTATGTGTTAAAGCCTCTTCAAGGATATTTAGAGACACAATCAAGCAAAGTAAGTTCTTTCATGACCGAAAACAAACTATTTGAAAAAATAAATAAAAGTATTTTAAAGAAAATACTTTCTCATCTATTCTAATTTGTCCATTATGTAGTACCAGTTACTCATGAATCATATTTAGCAGTTCTTATGTTTACCTCCGGCAAGGAGGTTATGTTTTCGGGAGAGTTTGTTTGTCTGTCTGTCCGTCCGTCTGTCTGTAATGGATGGATTTTGATGAAATTTTCAGAAAATGTTCAGCAGAGGAAAAGGAAGAACTGATTTGATTTTGGTGTTGATCCAGATCAGCGTCTAGCCGCCATGGCGAAAAATGTGATTTTTGTGAATAACTATTGAACTTCAACAGATATCACTAGAAAAGCACTTGGAGAGCGCAGACCTCCGCCAGTGCCACAGTCCTTAGCCATATTGTCATTTTGACCATGAATATTACTCCTACCTTTATTTCATCTAAATATTTAGATTCATTGACCATGAAAACATACCATTAGCAACTGGATTCATAATGATATCTATTTTAGTTCAGTAGTTATTCACAGAAATCACATTTTACGCCATGGCGGCCAGACGCTGATCCGGATCAACACCAAAATCGGATCAGTTCTTCCTTTTCCCATGCTGAACATTTCCTGAAAATTTCATTCAAATCCATCCATAACTTTTTGAGTTATTTTGTTCACAGATGGATGGACAGACAGACAGACAGCCAAACTCTCCCAAAAAAATATAACCTCCTTGGCGGAGGTAATTATGAACCCAATTGCTAATGGTATGTTTTCATGGTCAATGAATCTAAATATTTAGATGAAATAAAGGTAGAACTAATATTTATGGTGAAAATCACAATATGGCTGAGGACTGTGGCGCTGGCGGAGGTCTGCGCTCTCCGAGTGCTTTTCTAGTTTCTTTATATTTCCATTTTTTTCTGTTTTTTAGAAATGATTGGTGGGCCACATTGAGTGAGGTGAAGGGCCGTATGTGGTCTGCTCTAGACTCTAGAAGAATGTTTCCCTTTTTAATATCTAAGGGAAGTTTTGCATCCAAAATGGCACTTATAACCAAGTGGAGTTTCAAGCTTTTGCTCAGATTTTCTTTGCAGACTTTTTTCCTGCTATAGCCAAAACTTGACAGGATTGTATTCAGATGTGAAAAGAATTGCTCGTCTGATCTGTGTGCACTCTGAAGTTCTGAAGTTGTACATTTTAATACACCATCTGATATTATTACATCCTAAATACTCTTAAAGCCCAGATTTTCCTAAAAAACAAAGTATATAACATGATTCTGGTTGATGTTTTAAATTTATTATTACAACAAATATCCTGGTGGTTTGGAAGTAGTAACAGGCCTGGAGCTGCAAGGGTTAAAGAGATGACCTCAGAATGACTTTGCATGGTGGTGGTGCTGTTGCTCAGATGCTTTTGCTCCACATTTTGCAGATGAACTTGTTGCTGTGAAGTCTTTGACGTTAGTGCTCGTGGTGTCCTGTAGGTGGAGCTGTTCTCCTGGATTTATGGCCTGAAACTGCACCAGTAATCCGTCTGTGTGGGGAGCTGGTGCAGCAGTGGAGCAGCAGGTGTTAGCAGTCGTTTCAGACGCAGAGAAAAAAGTGAAGCTGATGATGATTATAGCGCAGCTAAAACCACTTTCTGTCCTGACCTCTGGAGTCATATTGTGTTTTTGTGCACTTGACCTTTTAACCTTTCCAGGAATCCTTTCAGCAAAACAATGAAGGAAAAAAAAAATCCAAACAAAATCTGTGTTTTTGAGAATAATGATGAAAAAAGAAAAATAATCCTGCTGTGAATCCAAATTTAAAAGATCAGCTTTTTTACTGAGTAAATGCTCCCTCACATTCTGAAAAATCCTCAAACTTAGTCCCTTATGGTCATTTTGGAAAAACTTGGTTTATGAGGAATTACAAAACTTATAATGCCATGAAGGCACAGTTTTCAAAGGTGCTAAGGTTAACCTATAGATAGATAGAGCCTCTTTACTATTTAAGAAGTGCAGCAAAGCATAGAAGCAAAGCAAAACTTGATTCATATCCCCAAAGATGATCATGAAATATTGTTTTCTGAGAGTAAAGAATGTGCTTCAAGACTCTGTGGCCGTGACTTTGGCCTGTGAGCATGTATATCTATTTACATTTAGGTGGACATTTGAGTTTGACCCCAAACTCTGAGGGTGTTTTTGAGATGTAGCATTCACAAGCAAAGGGTGACTAAGAGGTTCATCCCTGTGTCATGGTTGACATTCCTGTAAAATTATGGAAAAGTTAATGAATACTCTTAAAAACATTCTTCTCATAAAACTTTAACAATATTGCTTTCATGACCATTGCGTAGAAATGAAGCTCTGGGAATTGAGTGACATCAGATATTGATGCAACGTTTGGTTGAAATCTTTTTACCTGTTCACAAGCAGAGACTTTTTGGCAATCTTTAAAACAATCTTTATTCGTGTAGCGCTAATTCATAACAACTGTTATGGATACACATATATGCATAGATACATATATGCATATAAAAATACACATAAACATATATTTACAAATATATATATCCAACACCAACATGAATCCATATAGCCAATCATGAATCCCTCCATCATGGCTCAAGAAAAAACCTTCTGTTAAGCAGCAGGAAATCTTGAATGTGGATCCCAGTCTCATGATGAACAGCAAATCCACACCATGCTGTGTTGGTGTGAGGGTGAAGGAAGGGAGGTAAGAGGAGACAAGTGGACTAAAGTAAGAACTAAAGTTAGAGACAGATCCATGAACCATAGACCTGTCGTCTGATTTATTAGAGGTTAGCCTCTTGAGATGCTTCATCTGGTTTTCAGGAGGGTCCTCATGTCTGAATGGTTGTGTTGATCATTTTATAGAAGTATAATCAATGATATTCTTACTGAAAACAAGAATTCATGGTTGTGATGAACTCATGGTGCCCAGACTACAAGGTCATCCCTACCATATTTGTCTCTGTTAAGTATAAATGTGTTAAAGGCCTCTTGAGATGTGACATCCAATTTTCAAGAGAGACCTCATGACCATGTGGTGATGAAAAATAGATACTATAGATGTATCAACCATGGTAGAGATCATGCTAATATCTACATTAACAGCTATAATGATAATGTAGTTTTTGAGGCTTTTTGAGTCACAATGATTGAACTCGTGTGGGCAAACACAATGCTGCTGGCCTGGGCTGTCATCGGAGCAGAGGTGTGAAAATGGGGATGAAGAGTGGGTTGAATATTGACCCCAGGGGTCAAGGTAAAGGTTTCCTCACTGAAAGCCCCGCCCCTTCATGCAGACACCCAAAGGCCAAACTGTGATACATGTAGAGCTTAGAATTTCACTGGATTACAGGCCCAGACCTCCATCTGGATGAAAAGAAAGAACAAATCTGCATTGTGACGCAGTCAAATCAGTTTAGTAATCCATGCATGTTCACTTTTCATGGAGCTCCCCCTCATAAGCTGAAAGGTGAGGTCTGCAGAAACAGGGCTGCTCCATGCTGCTAATGTTCGAGGATTGACTTTGAGGTCATGGAGACAGAAATGGTGAAATGTCCCGCTGAGGGGAGGAGGGCGGATGGGCGAGGGTGCGGTGGGCAGAGGGAGGGAAAGAAAGGGGTCAGAGATTAGGAGAGAGGAGCTAACGGGGCGAGCGGATCGAGCACATCTGTCAGAGGCTGGAGATCATGGCAGGCCGGAGACACTAAGGAGCTTACAGCCTTAATCACAATGGGACTGCACGGCCGCAGAGCTGCACACGGGGCATTACAGAAATGGGCCACCATTATCCACCATCAGCCCCGCCGGACACTCCGAGCCGTAATCCACCCAGCAACATTGTTATTTTTGAGGATTGTGTCGGCGAACAAGTACGGAGGAGTGGAAAGGCCAAGAATAAGAAAGGAGGATGTCAGAGGAGCTGTTTTCCAAATCACACTGTGAAGGGAAGCTGCAGAAGGCTGAGCACCAGCATGTCTGAATTTAAACATTTAACACTTAAACATTTTATTTCATTAGACATTTACATCCACGTGTGTATTTACAAAAGTCTTCAACTTAAACCAATCACATGGTTTTATTAACCATTAAGCTACTCATGTACTGAAACAGCTGCAGGCAAAGAAAACAAGAACCAATGACACTCCCAAGAGAGGTGAAGAAGAGCAGGATGGTGAAGGCTGAGTCAAGACGAAGAGCACGGCTGCTGTTTGATCACTGGACAAACAGATGATTCTAATCACACTATCCTCCATCCAGAGAGAATTTCTGTGCTAGAACTGAAGACAATCACTTAAAACATGTGAAGGGTGTCCCACTCATGAGCAGCAAGAATGTGAGACTCCACAGGCTGTATTTTAAAGCCTGTTGTCTAAAACAGTTTGGGGCGTGTCCGTCTGTGTTTTGCTCTCCTGATAATGATGCATATTCTCAGTGCAAAACCAGGCAGAGAGGGTAGAGTTGTGTATAGTGTTGGGCACATTACTTTAAAAAGTAATTAGTTATAGTTACTAGTTACTTTTCCAAAAAATAACTGAATTACTACCTGAATTACTCCTTCGTGAATGTAAGTAGTTAGTAGGGATAGTAGTTGATGTGTTACTTTTTTGAAAAAGCTTTTCCTCTTGACCTGTGTGTCTCCGTCTCTGTGTCCTTCCTTGTTGTTACCTGCTGCAGCAGCTCTGACCAGAGGTGTGGACTCGAGTCATGTGACTTAGACTCGAGTCACAATTTTGATGACTTTGGACTCGACTTGACAATATCATCAAAGACTTGCAACTCAACTTGGACTTTGACATTAATGACTCGGGACTTGACTCTGACTTTAGTCTGATGACTTGAAAATACTTGAAATTTTCAGTAAGACTGTTGAATAAAATGTGCTCCCATTCAAAGTATTTGACTATTGGCCCTTTTCCGTTTGCCCTACGCTACTCTACTCAACTCTACCCGGCTCTACTCTACTCGCCTTGTGCTGCTTTTCCATTAGCCCCAGTCGCCTGCCCAAAGGGGTGCAGTGTCGCTGTAAACAGCTGAGCGACTCTGCAGTGACGTCATTTTGAGCGCAACACAACAATCTGTGTCTTTTTGTCACAAACTGAGTAAAAAAGGAAAGCAGAAGAAGGCTGCAGGTGGTAAGAAGAAATACCCCTTGAGAAGCACAGGAGAGTTTTGGAAGCTATACAACAGAATGAAGCCGAGGACGAGAGCAATCCAGCTGCAAAGAAAAGACGTATGTGGGTAATCTAACGGTAGCTACCGCTAGCATGCTAGGTCGTCGCACTCATGACTCATCGATGACGACATTGTCTGACCAATCAGTAGCCGACAGTCATTGACGTCATCTTTTATTAACGACTCTGCTTGCTTGGAACCAGAGCAGAGTAGGCACTAAAACTAGCTTGTTTTAGGAGGTACCAGGCTAGTGGAAACACGCTGCAAATCAAGTAGGGCCGAGTAGAGTAGGGCCAAGGCGTGCTAGTGGAAAAGGGCCATAAGTGACTGATTTTGTCATTTCCAGCAAGACAGTATTTTTTCCCCTCAGGATCTGCCCCAATGAATTTAACATTTAACATTTGACATCTAATCAGGGTTCAGAAGAACAAACAAAGAGGGTGTGGATTACACAGTTACTTCCCTGAGCGCAAGACTGCAGGAGTGCGGGAACAACTTAGAAATGCCATGCTACCAAGGATAATATTAATTTGCATTCACAAACTACGATGTCTTAAACAGAAAACAAATTGCTGTTTGCAAACCCTGCAGTGTGAGAATAACAGACGGAGAGCCAACGACGATCCTTTAGGGTAACTTTAGCTTAGCATCCATTATATGCAACAACAGTATCGCTCTAAAACTCGCCGTGGCTACGGTATTTCTAACGCCGTTACTCCCAACACTGCTGTTGTGTGAAACTGAGATCAGACCAATCAGAGGTCAGCTCTCATTACCAGTGGCGGCTCCTGAAAAATTTCTCAGGGGGGGCAACAGTTGTGGTAATGGCTACGATTGACCGTTCAATGCGTAAATTAATAATTTAAAAAAGTCAGATAGCTTACTTTGCAGTGTTACATGTTTTAATTTGTTTTTCCTGTTGATGACAACACCAGACATAACATGCACATACTGTGCAGTATTTTTGAAAAGCTAAATCAAGTCAATGTCTAAAATACAATACATTGGTTCCACAGTACACATTTACTTATTGGGTGGTCCTCAATAGTTCTTGACATGTTGTAATTACAACAGGATGCTGGTCATTCTTTGTCAATAAATGAGTCAGGAAATGTCCTTTTGACAAATTTTATTCATCCTATGCTCATGAGAAATAAACCTAAACAGGTCTGGCAAATATTTTGCATTAATATGTTAGAAATGCTTAAAGCAGTGTGTAATTACACACAAAAAAATTAACATCAATTTTCAACTCTTTAAAAAATTGTAAATGACCATGTACAAATGTTTTCGAGATGATAAAAAATAAACTTAACCTGTTAGCATACACTCAAACATTCTGTTGGCCTACAGTATTTAGCGTCCATGTTACAGTTTGTTTTATTAGACCATGTCCAGGTGTTTTTCATTGACGATAAGTTCCTGAAGCAGTTCCTGTCCAGATGAAGACAGGGTCCAAGTTTGCTGTCCTCACATCCATTGAGAGATTTTTCTGCACAGTGCACTGCTTCCTCCCTCTGTCAATTCACAATATGCTCCCTTTTGTTGAGTGAGTTGTTATTGATTGTCAACAGCAATTTGCTTTCACTTCCCATCCTTGGTCTGAATGTCCTCTTATACGTGCACGTAACTTTGAATACATGGCAAATATACGGCAAGACACGGCAAATATATGGCAAAAATATGTCAAAAGAACAACAAGGAAACACTTCAGATGATACTTATGCTATTATTTACAATACTTGTCCACTATTTACGCCAAAAAAATACTGATAAACCACCGATAAATCACTCACGTTAACTTTGTGGAGGGTTTGGATTACAAAGTTACTTCCCTGAGCGCAAGACTGCAGGAGTGCAGGAACAACCCAGAGATGTGAAACCATGCTACAGAGGATAATTTCATTTGCATTCACAAACCACGATGTCATAAACAAAAAACGAATTGCCGTTTTGCAAAACCTGCAGCGTGAGAATAACAGACGGAGAGGCAACGACGTTGAGCTTTGTTCGGCACCTGAAGCTGCACAAAGAAAGGTAAGTTGGTCTGGTACCTGTTGTGAGCTCCTTTTGGATAACTTTAGCGTAGCATCTGTTATATGCAACAACGGTATCGCTTGTAAACTAGCCTATGACTTCAGACTTGACTTGACTTTTCTTGTCATTACTTTGAGACTCGATTTGGACTTGCATGTCTTTACTTGAGACTTGACTCGAGACTTGGGTTTAAAAACTTGAGACTTACTTGAGACTTGCAAAACAGTGACTTTCTCCCCCTCTGCTTGTCGTTTTCCTATATGTCGTCAAAATTTGGCCAAAGTGTCACTGTGTGAATGTTTGGAGCATATTTTCATTCTCTCATGACTCTCTTCTTTTCATGGTTCTTCATGTTGACAAAAAATAATCCATTTCACTAATTTCAGTTGAACCATGCGATTAATCCAGACTTTCTTTTGGAGACACTCATGAATTTGAGAGAAAACTGATCTGATCTGTGCTAAAGAGCGAGCTTCACGGAGCATAAAGACACAGCTCTACATCAGCATCACCGATCCTTCCATCACCTGACCTTCTGACCTTACCTCAGAACGATGCACCTCGTCACTAAAGCCTCAGTCGTGTTCTTTTTGCTCCTCGTGAACTTCTTGTCCTGTCTTCTGATGCGACCTTCCTCCAGTCCAGTCTGTGCAGCAGAAGAGGGGGACCATGCTCCAGCAGTCTGTCTGAACGGTGGTCCGCCCTGACGCTGCAGCTCTGCAGAGACAATTTCATGTTGGGATTAATCTCAGGCTGTTTTATAACCAGATTAAAATCCCCGCAGAGGATTAATGCAATTAAAAAATCATCCGGCTTTTAATTTTTCATTCTTGCGAGCCTGCTCTCAGTAGCTTCCATATGTGTTTTCATGTTTTCATAATCATGCTGATCATTGCACAGGGAGAACATGAGGCCCTCTGCAGGCCCTCACACCACCAGAGCAGAGCTGCTCTTTTAAATTCCTGGAGAGCAGCTCTGCAGACTCGAGGTTTCCACCCGACATCCAGCTCTTTCACACCATTCACAGAAAAACACCTAATCCTCCTCAGATGTGGACGAGCGGTGTGTTCAAACGCGTGTGTGTAGGTGTGTGTGTGTGTGTGTGTGACCACAGAGTGAGGAGGGTGCTGGTGTGGATGGTGTGCTGTCATCGATCCAACACCCCCCCCCCACACACACACACACACTCACACCAGTCACACCTCACACACTCTGACACACTTTCTCTTCACCTCAGCCACACACACACACTCCGGCTGCAGACTGCAGTGTGTGTGGGCGAGCGAGCGAGGGAGTGTGTGTGTGTCCTTCACTAAACTCTGCGTCGCCCTTCAGCTGGATCCACTGACTCTCCTCGCACTAAACTCACATCAGGACCCCATCACTGCAGAGCAGGAGGCAGCAGGTGGCACCAGCGGAGGCTCAGGTCCATTAAAGAGACAGACGCCGTGATATCAGCTGATGTTTGTTTACACATTGAACTAGAAACTACTGTTCAGGATCAAAACCTCGCCATGAAATTCTTCATGAAACCAGTTGTGGCCATCTGCTTCAGGCAGTCATTATCCACACACTGTTTTAAAGGCTCCTGCTGCACACTATCCTAACAGCACAGAGTTCAGTTCACACTATATATGGCTGTAGTCTGACCGTCGTACGAATGTTCGACCCAGCTGACCTTATTCTTCTGTCTCTTTAATTTTCTGGCAGTAGGTGGCCTCCTTATAAACTGCATTACTGCCAACTCAGGAGCCTAAATATTCAAACCCAGTGCTACCTCAGCTATCATTATAGCTTTTAATGTAGATATTAGCATGATCTCCCTATCCATGGTTGATACATCTATAGTATCTATCTTTTATCACCACATAGTCATGGGGTCTCTCTGAAAATTGGATGTCACATCTCAAGAGGCCTTTAACACATTTATACTTAACAGAGACAAATATGGTAGGGATGACCTTGTGGTCTGGGCACACATGAGTTCATCACTACCATAAATTCTTGTTTTCAGTAAGAATATCATTGATTATACTTCTATAAAATGATCACCACAACCATTCAGACATGAGGACCCTCCTGAAAACCAGATGTAGCATCTCAAGAGGCTAACCTCTAATAAATCAGACGACAGGTCTATGGTTCATGGATCTGTCACTAACTTTAGTTCTTACTTTAGTCCACTTGCCTCCTCTTACCTTCCTTCCCTCACCCTCACACCAACACAGCATGGTGTGGATTTGCTGTTCATCATGAGACTGGGATCCACATTCAAGATTTCCTGCTGCTTAACAGAAGGTTTTTTCTTGAGCCATGATGGAGGGATTCATGATTGGCTATATGGATTCATGTTGGCTGTTGGATGGATATATTTGTATATATATGTATATGTGTTTTTTATATGTATATATGTATCTATGCATATATGTGTATCCATAAAATGAAGAGCTTTATGCTCTATTGTAAAGTGTCTTGAGGTAACACTTGTTATGAATTGGCGCTATACAAATAAAGATTGATTGATTGATTGATTGATTGATTCTTTCCAAGTCTGACCAGACTGTTTCTATAACTTCATTCAAAGCAGCGCTATGTAAGATTCCAGCCGTCTAGTGCCCTCTGTAGTCGTTGAGTGTAACTGCACTGTCGTACACCAACGTACATTTGTTGACAAACAGAGGGAGGAGCAGCTGACAGGAAGTCCTGAGAGACAAATAAACGTGCACATGTAAATCATCATGCACTTACAAGTCCAACAACAACAGGGCTAAATCAGCATCAGTCGACATCCCTCCTCATCTTCAGCTCACGCCAGAGAGTGAACGCCGGGCCAGTGGTTGTCCCTGTCTGAGCATTTAGCGTGTTACTCCCCTGCTTTCCTGTTTTTATCTCCTGGTTTCTTCTGGTTTTTCGCTGCTTACGCCATGATAACAGCTCTACTTTTAGCTTTCATCTTCATCTTCTTGTTTAACAGTGAGTGGTATCCAGCGTCAGAGGAGCATTACTGCCACCTACTGTTCAGGAGACAGAGACCCCTGTTTCCATCAGGAAAATAAGAGCATATTTATACATACATATATACATATATTTATATAGCATATATTCATATACTTTAAACTAAGTTATGTTCATTAAATCTTTTTAACAATTAACAGAGTTTTCAGTTTCAGTGTGGAAGTGTTCCTACCAGCCACAATCGAAGTTACATAGTGCCAGTGAAGGTGATACAGACCCCCTCAAACCATGACAGAGGTGTCATTCAACCTGTTGTAAGGTGATGTACCATCACAATGAGTCTAGAAATTAAAATTACATTAAATACCATCCCTCCAACTTTCCCCTGTATTGAGACAACAGTTCTCCAGCTAAGGTGATTTTTCCTTTTCCTTGATCAAGACAACATTTTCCTTATTTCCTACTTTCAAAGGTGATAATAGGTGTTTTAAGACAATAAAAAAGGTTGTAAGCCATTTCTTTTAAGTATTACGTTTTTCCCGTTACAAGTGACCTCAACATTAACACTGCAGGGGAGGCGTGACTTGTCTGTGCAGGGACACAGGCACTTCGATTGGCCACCCTGTGTGTGGCCAATCCAAAATCCTTCACTGTGATTGGCTACTTGCCATCCTGGAAGTTATATGTAAATCAGTGTGAGCTGTTTGGATGCTGGTTTTGATTAATTAAAATTAATTAATAAAAAAACAAGAGGTGGGGTACACCCTGATTGCAGGGCCTCAAAGAGAAACAGACATCCATTTTGCTCACATTCATACCTAAGGGCAATTTAGAGTCACCAATTAACCTAATGAGACTGGCCTGGATACTCAACTTCAGGAACAAGGCAATTAAAACTAGAGCAAATTTATATTATTCAGACACGTCTTAGAGCACCGGGCTGTAAGTAGATATATATAGCTGGCTACAAAACTACAATACTAAGTTTTCCAAAAATTGCTTGTTGTCACACATCAAAAACTACCGCTACGTAACTAGAAAGAGATACATTACCTCGTCGCTTTGCATCCTGTAAGTTGTTGAAAAAAAAAGTTGTAAAGCAATGCAGAGTTCTGAGGAAGGTCCGAGCTGCATTCACTAGCATCACAACAAACACACGCTTTGGCTTGGGTCACGTCTTTACGACAGTCGCTGCACGTGCTCATGGGTAGCAGAGTCTTTATGTCGCCGGAAATAGATTCTCCTGATAGCACCTTTAACTGTTTAATTGTTTCAAATAGATTGGGCATCAGAATATTAATTCAATTAATGTATAGCTATAACTAGGGTTAATAAATACTATTAATGTCTGTGTTTGCACTTTAATAATTACTGTAAGAGTAGAAGTCACATACTTTGCTGTTTCCTAAAATCTTAAGATTGGTCTTTTAGGGAGCTTCGTGGGTGGAGGAAGTAGGACAACAAGATATTAAACTCAAGGGGGCGAACACAACAGAAAGTAAATGAGAACCACTGATGTTCAAGCACTAACGCCGCCCCCTACAGGAGATCAGAGAATGACTTAGTATTGATTGAGTAATGAGTGTGAATGTGTAGGTATTTATTGAATCTGTGTGTGTTTATGTTGCAGTACGAGGAGGCCGAGGCCCTGGCACAGAGCGTGATGTCGATGGGTGAGGAGGCCGGAGAGTTTCTACCAAAGGCGTACCTGACTCTGGGACTGAGCTGCAGCCTGCAGGCCTCCGAGGGTAAGGACATGGAAATGGACGTGGGTGACGAGTCAGACCAGTGACAACTGGACTGGTCTCAATCAACTGATCCCTGTGATTAATATTTAAATATACATTTATATAATTTTTATTTTTGGATGTGAGGACTGGAGATTTAGTGCAGCTCAATAGATGTTTTATAACTCATAATAGGGCTGGGCGATATGGCCTAGAAATAAAATCTCAGATTTTTTTCCAGAACACTCAATTTACGATTTTAATCAATTTTTCCCTCCCTAAAAAAAACAAAAGTCCCAGTGACATAAAAATGAAACAAATCAAGTTTTGCCTTTATGTTGTCTAAATGTTTCCCTCTTGAAGTCAAAGTCTGGGTCATAAAAGGTTGGTTATGTAGTACAAATGTAGGCAGGTTTGTCTACATAAACACTGAAAGGCTGAGGTATTTTTACAGTATTAGCATGAAACTTTCTGATCAATATTTAATCTGCTTAAAAAACAAATACAAGCCTATAAAAGTGCTTGTGCAAACCCTACAAGGCCAACCATCATGAAAATTGTAATTTTTTTCAAAAATTGCAACTACTTTCAATTGGACTAAGGCAAGAAAAAAAATCGCGAATTTTAATTTTTAAAAACTTCTGCAGAAAATAATTCAAATTAATCAATTTAATCTATTTATTGCCCAGCTGTAACTCATAATATCCCAGTTCATAGCTGACACATTCCTGAGTGACTGTCTGTTCCTGTTTCTGTCTTCGCAGCCACTTTAAAAGCTGATCGAGATGAATTCAACAAGAGAGCTCTGCAAGCGTTAAACAAGTACGTGTGTCCTTTATTCTCCATCACGTGTATGAACGTTATCATGTGAACCAATTATGATTTATGTTTAACAATAATTTATGGACGATAGGACGAGAACTCCTGTTCAGGAACGTGACAATATTCTAAAATATTTGACCCAAATTTTAAAAATGATGTTTAAGTGTGGGATGACTGGTGGTGGTGACTGTGTCTACAGATCGTCTTTGAGGAGTCATTTTAATTATTCTGTTGCCTTTTAAGGGTCATCAGTAGAAACTACGACAATGTTTTAATCTCTACTTCTATTTCAGCAGTATAATGGGAGAGCCATCGCCATGTCTGTGGCTCAGTCTCTGCTAACTCTGACACCCTCTGTGTTTGAACAGTGGTGTGGCCTCCGTACTCCTGATCTGAATCATGTTTGCTGAAGCCATAAATAGTGAAAGTATATAAGATGAATGAAAATGCTTTTGTTTTTTTTATTTGTTGCCTTGTTAGGGATGGATACCTTTCACATTTGAACCAATACCATACCGATGCCCGGTACCTGGGAATCGGTACCGGTACTCAACGGTACCAATTTTCGGTACTTTTGTGTATGGGGTAATAAATATGAATTTGTTTAATATTAAGATCTCAAATTTTTCAAAACATTATTTCTCAATATATAAAAGTTGACAGGTATATATCAACACAACATTCAACTGTTTGTATTGTAACATTGTAGTTATTCCAAAAATTTCTTCAACATGAAAACCAGTAACTAAAATGAACCACAACTTAATAAATTAACTGCAGCCCTCACTTTAACTTTAGGGCAGTTTAACAATGGGTCAGACAGAGCTGTAAATAAAAAAAGCATTTACATTAACGTTACAAAGTACGAGGAACCGACCTGATAATGATAACTGACGCACATTAAAATGCCAAGCTAATACCATCTTAAACACGAGGCTTATTTACCTGGACCAGGTATCCTCCTTGTCACATTTGCTGCCATCACCAAATGTTAAAGCCATTTCTTTTCCTGTGTTTCTGGCTGCAGACGACTAGTCTCCATTGGACACAGGCGTGCTAACAGTGCTGAATGAATCCTTTATGGTCGTAGATCTGAGGCTATCAAAAATTGTGCACTCTTCAGCTTTCAGGAACATTTTGTGTGTAACCAGGTGCTTCCTCAGATTTGAAGTATTTCCTGGCCTTACACGTGGCGTCACAAATATTGCAGCGAGCATAATCTGCATCACATTTAATAAAGTAGAGCCATACTTTAGAGCACTTTCTCTCAGCCATGCTTGCTTTGTTGACTGAGCCCCCGGCTGCTGACGTCATTACGCTATTGCTGTGCTGCGTTCAAGTCCGGTATGGAAATTCACCTACGCTACCCAATAGTATGCCTGCTTCTTCCAGGCATGCGTTTAGGTACCTAAACATGTCACCTTTTGATTTTATGTGAATCGGTACTCGGTAGTACCTACAGAATTCGGTCGGTACCTCTTAAAGTAGCAAATTCGGTACCCATCCCTATGTCTTGTTTTGTTAAAACTGTCACGTTTTCTCGCTCTCGTGGTCAGAGCTCACACGCTGGACCCTCAGGACGCTCAGATCGCCATGTTCCTATCTCTGCAGCTCGCTCTCATTCGACAGGTAAACCACAGACACAGCTTTTGTTATTATGTCATTATAAAATGCTGCACGTGTTTACTCTTACCTGAGCTGTGATTGGCAGGTATCAGCAGCACTGGAGCCCCTGCAGGAGGCGCTGTCTCTGTGTGGAGATGATGTTCACTCGCTCCATCTGCTGACGCTGCTGCTGAGCGCCCAGAAACATCACCGCCACGCTCTGGACACGCTCAACCTCGCCCTCACTCAGCACCCCGGGAACTTCAAGTAAATGACCTCTTTTACTCAGTCTGCCACACAGTAAAGTGATGGAGAGATGGTGTGTTTGATGCCCCCGCTAAAATAAGCATTAAGTGTTGCCTTTAAGAGCCTCACACTGACTGTAGGCTGTTCTGGTTCAGACTGTTTTAGTGAATGATTGTTTGGTGATGAGTTTGTGCGCCTGAAGGTTAAATATTTGGTGAGTCGTTGATGGCCAACGACTATTGGGGTGCCTTCAAGGGCCTGTAGATCTTATAATTTGTGATGCCTTTAATGTTTCTTGGAATAATTACTTTTAAGTGTTGTGTCTTGAGAGCCTGTTGATAAAATGCCCTTTTGGTAAAGCTTTAGATATCTGTTCGAAGGCGTCTTAAGTGATGCATTTATAGCTATGGTCTACGATTTGGAAGCTTGGTACATCTTAATGACACCGTTTATAAGGCCGTTATGGTCCTATGGTTCGATCTACGCAATATAAAGACCAGAAAGAATGAAAAAAATCCATTCAGTATATCCGCTGCAGAGCAGCATAATAGTTGACCAATCCGAATCACCGTTCCCCGCAGTTGGGATTGGTCCGTGAGTCCATCCAATCCCCTGTCTCCCCTGCTCCGCACCGTCTCGCCCATAGTCCCACCTCCTCCCCACTACCTCTCATGTACCAGTGATCAGCTAGCAGCACAGCTACTGAAGCATCATGGAGCCAGGAGGCTGCTTCTGTTACCCTCCACATCGAAGAGAAGGAAACGTAAAAGTTTCTAGGGAAAGGCTGAAGTAAAGAAGAAATATGAGCAATACAGGTCCCAATGGAGACTCAACATTGGAGAATCGTACGGTGTTGTTAGGAGGTGACACGAGCTGGGGGGCGGGATCTTGGTGCACTGAGGGGAGGAGTGAATGAAGGGGGGGCAGGCTGCGTTTTTCAAATCTGTCTCAACAGCCAAACTGGTTTTCAGATCGTAGACCTTAGCTTTAAGGGACCATTAGTAGCCTATAATGACTACTCACTGCCTACAAGTGTCTCAGTTAAAGAACTATGAGGCGATTTGCTGAAAGTCTTTTTTTTTTGGAACAAATGTTTTTTTTTTAATTTGTGCGCAATACAAATTCCAAAATAGATATTTTAAAAAATAACATCACAGAAACAATTACAACTTGGCAGACAGTTCTGAATCCATACATGTCTTTGGACTCATCTTCACAAACAAAAAATTCAGTGAAATGATTTATTTGGGATTATAACAGTGAGGGAAAGAAACAAAATTAACTTAGTAGGATAGATTGAGTAAGTAGAGAACCAAATTGTACCTATATACACAGGCACACACAAACACACACATACCCCCACACACACATATACATGCATATATACATGTACACCTCCCCATATGTACACATACACACTAGTGGCATACACCTATTCACCAAAACAATCTTATATATACTTTTGTACAATTTTGCC
The DNA here is from genome assembly GCA_036419115.1 of Scarus forsteni. Lineage (NCBI taxonomy): Eukaryota > Metazoa > Chordata > Actinopteri > Labriformes > Labridae > Scarus > Scarus forsteni. The sequence goes on from JAZDUH010000431.1 coordinate 4,662,701, forward strand.
AGCATATATAAATATCCAAACACATACCTACAAATCTATACATCCCAGCGTACACTCTCATTCAGAAAGCAAATATATGTATATCCAGAAATATAAAAATTAATAGAAATAATAAAATTTTAATAATAAGCATGTTGCATGAGAAACATGATGTCTATATATATAGATACATATATAAAGAAAAATTCTCTTTTTCTATCCCCCTTCTCTTACTTCTCATCTATCCCTTTCTCTCTCTTCGTCTGCTCTTCTCCCCCTCTTTATTTTATTTATTTATTTTTACTCCTTTTACACCTTGTAATTTGCTTGATAGGTTAAAATAATTAATTACAGGATCCCATAAAGTCGAGAACTGATTCAATCTACAGCAAAGTTTTGCTGGGATTTTTTCCATGATAAAAACAGTTTTTAACCTCTGTCCATCGGTGAATGGTGGGAGGCAAAGGTTTAATCCAGCATATTGTCATCATTTTCTTGGCTACCAACAAAAGAATATTTAATAAGTGGGCTTTCTTTTTTGTCCATAGTTGTGTCAGGAACTAAATCTAATATATAGTATAAGAGGTCCAATGGCAAGTTGACCTTCAGGATAGAGTGAATCTCTGTTTGAATCCCTGTCCAGAAGGTTTTTAGTACTGGGCAGTCCCAAAAGTTTCTCAAATTTCTCCAAGCTGGAAGTCTTTTGGCAAATAAATTGCAAATGATGCATGTAAGGACTTGTTGGTAAAATGGTCATTGGATAATGTGTTTTACCAACCACCAGTAGACCAGTAACCACCAGTCTATTGGTTGTACAATTATATTCCTCTTTAATTTACTAGATGCTGATGTGTTCAAGGTCCTTTGGTAAAATGAATTATCAGGTGATGTGTTTGAGGATCACTCAACTGAATGCTGTGAAATCTGTTTCTTCTTCTTTCTTTTGTCATTTTTTTTAACAATGTGGATTTAAAGGAGCGACCCGTCTTCTTAATATACCAGAGGGTCAGATTTATATCAGTTTACTCCCCAGTGACCTCTGAGCGACCCTGGCAAAAGGACACATACGTTGCACCACAAAGGCCATTTGAGGATGTGTTTAAAGTTAGAGGACATTAGTTTCATATGGAGCAAAGCAGGTTGATTATATTTCAAAGAGGATTTGTCAGTCTGTAAAATCTCTGATCGGGGCGTCCTTATTACCAGTATGCGTAGATAATGTCTTTTAATCTTGACCTCAGAGCAAAGGGTCACTTCTTCATCTCCCTTCACCTCTCTGATCTACTGTGGCCGAGAAAGGTCTCAAAAATATTAACCTGCAACGGAAGTGAAACACAAGTTTTTGTGTCTTGCCTCAGTCCCGACGCCACGACAAGCGGATAAACTCCACTCTTTTGACTGTGTCCAATAACAAGGAGGCAACAGGAAGAACATGCCCTCGCTAAATAGCTTAGCTCAAACACTGAGAGTCAGTGAGAAGTGTTAGCCTGTCTCTGTATGCAGTCATAAGAGAAGAGTGTTATGTTACGTTATCCTCCACTTTTATCCTCGTCTACTTGTAAACAGGCTTTGGTCTGGTGACCGACTTACAAGCACATTTGCGGTGGAGATGTGATGTTTGCAAACAGGTCGAGTATTTTGAACAGCTCTTTTAAGTGAAGATGAGAGCCAATTCACTCTTGTGAGTGAGCCATTCGTCTGGAGAGCATTCTTGTAAGCAAAATGCCTCCAGGTACATGAATGCAGATGTGTTGTGACGTTAGCATTTGTTGCGGTGTTTGCAGTAGTTGTGACCCTTCTGGGCCACCGTACCGATCTCTGCCCACTCAGCAGAAATCTGAGTGTCAGTGTTGGATGTTGTTAACTCGTGTGGAGCAGCAGGACAGTTTAGTCTGAGTCAGACGTCTCTGAGAGGAGAGCAGCTCTGGGGTCTGCAGTGTTGATCAGGAGAGCGAGGGGCAGACCTACCGCAATGCAGGACTGCAGGACTGCACGGCTAAATAAGGCCTCAAGATGGTGTGTGTGTGTGTGTGTGTGTGTGTTCTTGTACTTACTACATTGTGAGGACCGGCATGAGTTTTTAACCAACAGAGTGAGAACATTTTTGGGAAGTGAGGACATTTTGGCCGGTCCTCACTTTGTCAGCCTCTAAATCACCTCTAAATAGCATGTAGAAGCTCCCCTGTGATTTTCAGCAAAAGTCCTCAGAATGAGTCAATGTTGAGAAATTCTCGCCAGAATTTCACACTGATTTTGCTCTCTGTTCCACCTACTGCTGAGATTGGGAACTGCAGCTAAATTAGTCCTGCTCCACCTCTGGCCGAAATTAGGTATTTCAGCCAAAATATCCCCATACAGTTAAGCCTACAGGCCTCATCCTCTGCTGCTGTACTGAAAGCCAATCCTAATTATTATTATTTTGTTTTGCATAGCCTTTTAGGAAGCTTATCTTTTTGATTTGTTAAATAAATCAATGGCTAATTGTTGAATTTGTGCTGTATTTGTTCTACAATACTATTTTTCCATGTGATCTGGTTAAATTTAAAGAATTAAATTTCTATATGTAAGGTATAATAATAAGAAGAAAAGTAAGTAAATCCTATATGCTGTCCAAAGCCCACTGTCATATTTTTAAAAATTTTATATTGTATTAAATAGAAAACAATACAGGGACATTTTTCTCTTTGTCTAGACCACATTTTACATAGTCCAGATCCAAAACTTCTATACTTAGACAAGATGATCATTACATAGAGGCTTGACTGTTTAAAGCATATATTTACATATATATATGAAGCCTTTAACCTGGGTATTTAAATGCAATAAGGGGACATTTTGCCATTTTTTTCATCTCAAGACCACATAGAAACAGATCAGGATGGAGATGGTCATAAATATAACAAAGGTTTGAATATGAAAGTGGGTTTACACAGTGGTGGTGAGGGTTCACTTGCTTATATAATGTATAACTTGCTTTTATAATGTATAACATGCTATAAAAACAGTTAGATGTGCAACAACCAAAGGAGTAGTTGCTCAGCTGTTGTTTCAGTTTCACCTTAAATGCCAAATTTAAAAGCTGTAAATCAGACGCCAACCTTAGAGACATCTACCTGCTGCATGCCAAGGCTAAGGGCTTTAATTTAAATATAGCTTGCATTTTGCAAGTATGCATAATGTAATCATAATTTAACTCTGACATTCTATTTCCAGGAAAACGGACCCAAGCACTACAAAATAATATTTGGCATCAAACAAAATGAAAAAGGGTAATTTATAGCTCATATTTCCATTTATGTAGAGGCCTATCCACTCATTTGCATTGAAAACAAAGTGATTAAAATATGGTTTTAACAAAGAAAAGTTGACCAATGCACCATTACCATGTGAAGTGGCCTGACTCTAAGAAAATGTTGATAATTTTACCATTATAATATGACTATTCATGTTGACAGTTTTGGTTCACTCAAAAACATGAAGGCCATAAATAACTGGCCATGAAAATTTGACATTAGCCTAAATTTAGCATGTTTTATTGATGTCACAAGCCCCTTTTAAAACATTAAATGTAGGTATTATTTATTATTAGATTCGCTCAGAATTCATGCTTTTATGCTGTCTTAAAACTTACATACTTCACCATGCTTATCTATGAGGTTTAGACTATAAAAAGCTTTGCAGTGTTCCTACTGTCAGACACTTGCACATATAAACTAATGTATCAAATATTTCAAGGCATAAATGTCCACCAGCTGTGGAACACTCAGTACAAAAAATTTTCCTGCACATATGATGCCCACAACAATGGCCCTTACAAGTCTTCATTTCTTGAACTTACGTAGCTTAATGATTTCCCAGCACAGTTATTTGCTCTGTAGGACATATTTGTCATATTGAAGTCAACAGTAAACATTATTGTGATTAAAGTGGTTGCTTACCTTTTTTCTATAAGTAGACAGCCCAGATATCATCTATGTTGCTCTTGTCTCCATTAGCATCTTTGCTAGCAAGGTAGCTAATCTCTCTATGCTCAACATAACAAATCCAACTAAGGAAAATAAAGAGACAAAATTGTCTTTTAAGTATTAAATCAATCTTTCTCTCTCTCTCTCTGTCTCTCCATGTGTCAGCCATTTGCTGCACTGTGCAGCTTGTATTGTATCTGTCTTTGTTGTAGTTAATGTTGCAGCCATTTTGGAGAAAGAGGGTGTCGAATTTCACTCCATGTGTTGAATGGCTCATTATCAGCCAATGGTGTTGCTTAGCTTGATTTAGTCAATGCCCCTGGATTCTATTGTCTCTGATGACTACATAGAGGTGTCAATCATCCATATTGTCCAATCTCTTCTGCAGATATGACTAAACAAAGGATACATGTGGTTACATTTGCAGCTGCTCTGTAATCACACAGGCCAAGCCAAAGATAGGAGAAAAGAACAGGAGGTCTCACTCCTGTGCCTGGACATTTAGGACATTTAGATCTCTGTAATTTTTCACTAATTCTCATTAAAGGCATTGATTTTCCCAGCATTATTGATTCAATGGATTTTTTTTACTTTGGGACTGTATTTCTCACTAGGCAAGAATGAACAATTTCACATCTGCTGGTTTCCAACCTCATATACTGGGCCTCAGTACCATATATCCGTGATAACTACATATCTAGAAAAAATCTCACAGGTCTTCTCTTGATTTTAAGTCTTCCTTTGTCCAAAGTAACCTTTAGGCTGAGATAGACTGACTTAAAGATGGGCTGGTCATTTTTGGATTAGGTCCCAAAATAGGGCATCATGCTTAGTAGGCTTTATGTAACATGTTTAACATGTTAAAAGGCTAAATAAGAAAGAGACAGAAATAATTACTGAATCAAATTAAAGATGTAAGACAATTTTTAAATTAATGTATATATATTTGATAATCAGAGATTGGGCCTTAATATAGCCCTTAAAGAATCCATTTCAGGTTTTAGGCCCATTTAAAAAAAAATCTCTTCTGATTCTATAATTCAAAAAACAAGATGCTGAGTACAAGTGGCTGAAATGAGTTTCTTCTCAGGGTGTCCAAGCTCTCCCTTAGGGACAGGGTCTGAAGCTCGGTCATCCAGGAGGCGCTTGGAGTAGAGTTGCTTCTCCTCCACAATCAGAAAAGCCACCTGAGGGGACTTGGACATCTGGTAAGGATGCCTCCTGACAGCTCCATGGTGAGGTGTTAAGAGCCACCTCCCACCATCAGGCAGCCAGGGAAGACCCAGGACACGCTGGAGGGACTATGTCTCTCAGCTGGCCTGGGAACACCTTGGGGTCACACAGGACAAGCTGGATAAAGTGGCCAGGGGGAGGGAAGTCTGTGCTTCCCTGCTTAGGCTGCTTCCCCTGTGACCCGATCATCAGAGTAAAGAAATAAATGTGTCTTTTTGCACTGTGCTCAGGCCATGAAGCCCTGAAAAATACATCAGTCATGAAAAATTACAATGAATGAATAAATGAGGGAGTGGGCCTCATTCTTCTGGCATGATGGTCTCTGGATGTAAGAGGATCACAAGTCCTGATTTCTCAGAAATGGACTGGGGTGAAGAAATTTTTACTGGGACCCTGGGGCTGATTTTTTAATATGTTATACTAGACTCCATTTGGAGCAGAATTGTGGTGGTTTGGTGACTCTACGACTTTCCTGTGCCCCCTGGCGCCATGGGAAACTTGCACAAGTCTGGACTTTGAAGTCCCATAAATCAGCCATATTTGCTTAAAATGAGCTGAAACTTTTGGAGGTTATTCAGGTCACCTCCATAAACCAATGATCTCAAGGGCGTGTCTCTAGGTGGTTCCTGGAGCTACTTTCTGTTTGGGAGGGGCTAGCAAAACGGTTCTACCACCATTTGATTTTATAATTTTCAGAGGTCCCACAGTCCAGGTTTCATCTCTCTAAGTGCCACAGAGGTCAAATGAGAGCAAAAGAGCACCAGTGTTCTAAAAACATGTCTTTTTGGCCCCTGTTTTTGCCTCGAGGGCCCTGGAGGTCTGAAAATATTTTTGAGTATTCACATTGGACTAAATATCAAGCCTGTAAGTTTTGGTCCAAATCAGTAAATGAATCTCTGAGATTTTGAGCTTTTTTGGTTAATGTGGCCTGCTGGACATGAAAGGGTTAATCCTCCAAACTTTAATAGGCTGGCATCTGGGCCTCTGTGATGCTAGGAGGCTGATATTAAAAATCCAGATTCAGAGGTGCCTCTAGAAGTTGCATATAAGTTTTGGTGTCCATCGGCCAATAAATGAGGGAGTGGGTCTCATTCATCTGGCATGATGGTCTCTGGATGTAAGAGGATAACAAGACCTGATTTCTCAGAAATGGACTGGGGTCAAAATATTATTACTGGGACCCTGGGGCTGATTTTTTAATATGTTATACTAGACTCCATTTGGAGCAGAACTGTGGTGGTTTGGTGACTCTACGACTTTCCTGTGCCCCCTGGTGCCATGGGAAACTTGCACAAGTCTGGACTTTGAAGTCCCATAAATCAGCCATATTTGCTTAAAATGAGCTGAAACTTTTGGAGGTTATTCAGGTCACCTCCATAAACCAATGATCTCAAGGGCATGTCTCTAGGTGGTCCCTGAAGCTACTTCCTGTTTGGGAGGGGCTAGGAAACGGCTTCTAGCACCATTTGATTTTATAATTTTCAGAGGTCCCACAGTCCAGGTTTCATCTCTAAGTGCCACAGAGGTCAAATGAGAGCAAAAGAGCACCAGTTGTCAAGAAACGTGTCTTTTGGCCCCTGTTTGTGCCTCGAGGGCCCTGGAGGTCTGAAAATGTACTTGAGTATTCACATTGGACTCAGTATCAAGCCTGTAAGTTTTGGTCCACATCAGTAAATGAATCTCTGAGATTTTGGCCATTTTAGCCATTTTGTACTCTAAAGGGTTAATTTTCAACTGAGAAACAGGCCCTGCAAAGGCCTCTTTAGAGTTAGGGATCTGATATTGTACATCCAAACTCAGGGGGAGACCTAATACCTGTGAATCTTTTGATGTCAACATATACTCAAAAACCAGGGAGCAAGACTCATTTATGCATGCTTAACAGGCTCAGGCTTCATCACTACTAGTAGGCCTCACACATGGAACAGGGGGGTCTTATGTGGCTAGACCCTTAAAAAACTGATCCAGTGGTTCATCTCACTGCCCTGAATAGTCCAAAGAAAACATTCAGACCTCTAATCCACAGAGAATCCCCATGTCCACCATGTCCACGGGCCAAGCCTTAGCAATTTAGTACTTTGTTTTAATGAAAAAATGTTTTGGTCTCCATGCATTTTAATTTTCAACTTATATCATGATACTGATGCATGTCCCTGAATCCCCTGGACCAAAACCTGATAGACCTGATGGAAATAAGCCCACTTTGATTTTGGGGTTGTGTGTATGCAGCAGCCCAGGGCCTTCAGAACAGCTTCACAGTATATTATAACTCTACAGGACAGATAAACTGTCTCCTTAAGATTTGTCCTCAGTAACAAAAAGCTTAATTTAACTAACTTGACTGACTTATTTACTGAGAGAGTCTCAGGGTGAATATAGGTGGGAGTGTATCAGACAGACAGAACAGTGGACTCAGACAGACATCACAGGAGAGCAGATTATCAGAGACAGTTACAGAAACCACTGAATGAATTTTAACAGGTATTTTTAACATCATTTAGTGTTATGGTGATGCAGCACTACAAGGGGCCCACAATCTCTAAGAGGTGTAACAGATTGAGACTTGAGGACTGGAAAATCTGTACAAAGTTCATTCATGTTATTTTTCAGATGTATTAAATAATCTGCATTTAATCTGTTTCTCCACTCCTTTCTTTTATTTGTCTCAAATCTAATAAAAAAACTAAATTAAATTTCCTCAATAAAAAAAATCAAGAAGTTAAATGTTTTGATATTAGTTGTTTACTTAGCTGTCCCTCTATATAGTTTAAGGACTTTCTAATGCTATTTTAGGTGAAATTTAGAAAGTGAGGACCATGAAAGGGTTAATGAAGTTTTAGAATGAGTTCTCATGAGAAGAGAGGCCAGAGCTGCTCCTGTGTGCCCATCCCCCACAGCTCTGAAGCCCCCTGACCAATTATCCAATCAGAGCTGGAGAAGCCAGGTGAAGAGTTCAGCCCGCTGAGACCTGCCTGCAGCTGCACCTCGGCTGTGCCCCTCCTCTTCTCACACTTCAACAGCACAATTTCAAAATGGAGGGATTTAAAAGAAGACTCAGAACTTTAAGGATTCACCGAGAAAATGTGAAGAGGAATTTAAAAATGCTTGGGTGAGTAATTTTTTAGTCTGCACTTAAAATGATCTTAAGGCTGCTTTGTGTGGTTTAATGAATCATAGTGACGTGACCATACGACCTCTTTGCTCAAATGTGCCCCTTTTTAGTCTTAAAATTATGCTGGGGGGATTTTATAAAATCCCTTAAAATGTCCAGGTTTTGCTGAGCTTGTTCTACTAAGTTGTCACCAGTGACAGAACAAGATGTGCATGATTCAAACTACTGTTACTCCTGAAGGCAAGGCAAGTTTATTTATAATTATCATAATTATTAACAATTATGAGAGAAATTGTTAAAATTTTGAGATAAAAAGTCAAAATTCTGAGATAAAATTTTGAAATAATAAGATAAAAAGTCAACAGTATAAGATAAAAATTGAAATTATGAGATAAATTGTCAAAATTTTGAGATAAAAAGTCAAAATTCTGAGATAAAATTTTGAAATGAGATAAAAAGTCAACAGCATAAGATTAAAAATTGAAATTCTGAGATAAATTGTCAAAATTTTGAGATAAAAAGATATAATTTTGAAGCTAAAAAGCTCAAAGTTATGAGATAAGTCAAAATTTGAGATAGAAAGACATAATTTTGAGGCAAGAAAGCAAAATTATGAGATAGTCATTATTTGTTTTATCTTTCCTAATGGCTTTTATGCACCCTGCTGCTGTGTCTCACCTGCCTTTGTATTCTTATGTAACTTTTGCTTTTATGTATCGTTCTTACAGTATTGTTTTATGTTGTTTTTATCCATAGTGTTCTTATTTATTTTCTGACACTACTGTAAAGCACTTTGGGGGACTTTTGGGTTACTGTAAAGGGCTTTAGAAATAAATATTGATTGATTGATTGATTGATTGATTGATTGATTGATTGATTGATTGAAAATTATGAGATAGTCATTAGGTAGAGACCAGTTTCTCCCATGAAAAAGGTTTCAGTTTGTGTTAATAAATAATAAATTAAGAAGACCGCAGGCTAACATTAGCTGTTCCTGAGCTGTTACATCAGACTGTCAGCTGAAATGCAGTATTACTAAAAATGTTATAACACTTCTGTCCTGCTGTTAGACTGTAACATTCACAGTCTGCACCTTTATTTATTTATTTGTAATAATGATTGATTCAGTTTCACAGTATTAAAGCTTATTTATAACTCTACACCTCACATAGCACATACTACCCATAGAGTACACAGAAGTTTGGAAGAGTTTTTAGTCTGATTTCTGATTATGTTGGCATAATAAAATATTAGGTGTTCAATAGCCAGTGTGATTTTGATGGAAATATAGTAGGTAGGCATGTACAACCTAAAACAGTCTGATCAGAACGGTGGACATGTTCTAGAAAAATTACAAAAAAATTTGATTACTTAGATTATTATAGGTCTTACTGAATGGGAGAAAGCCAGAAAAAATGACTGAAATTTCACTAAAATTTTGGATTAATAACTAATGATTAGTTAAGGATTGTAGTTAGTTGGTGAGTTAGCAGAAAGTGGTGGTGGTTATGCTGATGCTGCAAAATTATGAGCATGTTCGCTCCAGTCTGATGTGCCAAGGTAGACTGAGGACTACTACCTGAAAAACCTGACACCCAAAATGGATTAGACAGAAAATGCATTGGTTTACGGACAGACACGGCTGACGATGACAGTGACTTGACCAGTTACAGCCCTTAGAAAAACTAAACAGAGCAGACAGTCGATGAAACACTGTACAATGTCATCAGGTCAAGTTTAAGTTTACTGCTGAACCTGAGGGCTGTGAAGCAGCTCTCTCCTCCTTTCCTCTGTTTTACTTTTTCATTTCTTTATCATTTCTGGGTCAGAATGTCTACACATAAACTGCATTATCAATGTTCACATAAGAGTAACAGTCTCCTGTTTGAGCCAGGCTGTCATGGTGAGATAGAAACAGTTTAGTTTTGAGGTAATTGTGCTGTTTTTGTCTGACCTTGTTCCCATTTCACTGCAGTTTTGGTACATTTCTGAGATGCAGATGTAAGTACTTAAACTCTGTCAAAAATATTATTTTATAGATGGAGGGCTGCACCAGGAGACAGGTGGAAGACCACCTGTTAAGCAGAAAGACAGCTACAGAAAAACATGAAGGTGATGGTTTGGGTGAGTTTGTAACATTTACATGAGTGAAGTGTAATAAATCTGAGTTTAGTTAGTAATTAAAATTCAAGTCCTTTTTTTTGTTTTATGACATTCCAAAATATCAGCAGCCAAAATACCAGTGTGCATCATCAGAGCATATCCACCCAGAGTATTACACTGTACAGTCTAAACCTTATGTTGGTACCAGTCCTTCCATCAGCCCCCTCTCCAACTCATCAGCTGTCTCATTCTTCACAGCATGTCTGAATATCTCCATTTATTATGAATAACAAACAAGAGTGTCTTTAGGTCCTTTATAACAAAAGACATATTGTTATATTGTTATATATAAGACAAGATGATGGTGATGATGAGGATCGGGAGACAAGTAAAAATCTCATTCTGTGAAGGTTTACATCTTTAACGAGATTATTTCTAATCTCTTGCACATTCCAATAAACCTAACAGTTAGTGTATGTTCCCTTGTCTTTGGTCAAAATGTCTCTGATTCAGATTGTACATTTTATGTACAACAGTAAGACCACATAGAGCCAAAGTTCTTAGAAGACAACTGAAGGATTCTTGAATTTTAATAGCTTGTAGAACAGTAATCTATTACCATCTAAACATAAATTCAAAAGGTCAGCTACCTCTGCCTAGAAACTTTCAAATCTTTTCCAATGAGAGATTTGGTTTGTATTCACATCTTTTTCACATAAATAACACAAACCTGGATTGACAATGAGGATGCTTTCAGAGGATTTTCTGAAAGCAGAAAACTTACAGCTACTGGCAAATAGTCAAAATAAAGCATGTAGAAATGTTTAAACAAATTTTAAACCTCCCTGTGCAGAAGGTGGGCAGAATGGCAGTACAGGAATAAATCTGTTTGAAAATTTAGAGGATTGGTCGATATTTTCCCTGTTTTGCTCCTGCTGTAGACAGCGCTTTTTTTTTTTCACTCTCTTTCAGGACACACCATGCGCCGCCTGCCATCAGGCTCACACAACTTTAGAATATGAGGTGGTAACATTACCTCAAGCCTACCGCCACTTACGGGTGCTTTAATTCAGTATCTTTAAAGTTAATGTTGACAGTTGGTCCTAAGTGAACTGCCCAGAATATTTGGTCACTTAACCAGCTGTTTTTATTTGCTTGCAAACACGTAGTATTTCCTGTATCTGCTTCACAGTAAAAGCCTTCCTCTGGTTTACAGAGTTAAAGCTTTTCATAGCAGTAACATCATGGGTTTGTTTCAGCAGCTCTGAAACAGCTGACAGGGATGAAATGGTGGGATTTAACACTGATAAGTGAAAGTGCATAAAGTAATCTCACCACTCAGTTACAAATCATATGCAGATGAAGAAAATCTCCTCCTACCATTTTGAAAAAAAAAAAAAAAACACTGAGTGCAACCTTTCTGCCTAAATTAACTGAGGAAAGGTCAGGAGGTCAAGTGGCCTCACAGATGTGCAGTCTTCTTCTGTCTGGTATAATTGCTGCTGGCTTTTTTTTAGTGCCACATTATGCAATTAAAAATTATTTTAATCCTAATATAGATGATTTGGGATCAAAAAGCACATCAGCATTTGGGTCAGACAAGGAGATAAAAAGTTAAATGCACTTTAGAAGAAAAATACAAAATCAGGAATTTTAAGTAAACAGAAAATTAAAAAGTTTAAATGTGAGATGCACAAAACACATAAATCATCTCTTCAGTGTACTTGTTGTTACTAAGGTGTCCTTTAAGTTAACAAAGTTCTTTTAAGGTGGGGGCTTATAACATACTTTTAGTGAATAAATGCAACTATTATATTTCTTATTATGTTACTATTATTCTTTATTCAAGGCAGGGATCAGATGGTTCTAATAAGATCTCAGTTTAAAATCAACTCAGCCTCTAATAAACTCCTTTGTTTTTTGTTTTATAGATGCACCAGAAATTGAAGTCAGGAGAAAAGGTAAAAGACCTTGGGCTGACCAGGAGAGGACTGCAGTCAAACAAGCCTTACCAAGTTCATCGAACCTAAGGAGGTTCAGTAAGAAAGTAGGGACAAATTAAGAATGTAAGCAATGACTTTGGTTGTGTTGAAGGGTTGGATGAGTTAAGAGAAACATCCAATCACAGCTGCCTTAGCTTGGTGGTGGTGGGATAAGTTGTGGAGTGATCCAATCAGAGCTGCTCTCTTTATGAATTGATATATTCATGTAGAGCAGATTCACTGTTTGTTGTCAGTTCTGGTATTGTAACTGAGATGCTCTGCCAGGTAGCCTAAATAAAGGTGACTGCATTTCACACAAAAGGAACATTTGTTTCTGTTCATTTAGACATTCAGACTTCACCAACATTCAATAAAGGGTAAGTAGATGTTAGGTAGGTAGGTATGTAGGTAAGTAGACTAAAGTATTCAGACTTTACTAACATTAGGTAAAGGTTTTTCGATGGTTCATTTGATTCAAGTGTAAAACATGACTTCAGAAATTCAAGGGAAAAAAAACAAGGAAAAAATACCTTGCCACTTACACCTCATATTTTAGTCAACTAAATTTACAGTAGATTACAGTAAATAAAACATAAAAACTTCAAATAAATGTAGGCAGAAGATTATAATTAAAAACTAAATCAAAAAGTGCTGTCAAATTTACATGGATATCTACTATACTTTGCATGACTAAGGAGTGTTGCAAAGGGATATTTGGTTAACAAGACTGAGTAATAATTAATTATTACTGTAAATTTATTTACTGTTACTGTTCTGTTCATTATGGATGGAGTCTGCAATTTTTTGTTTAACACTGTGGAACAGGATTTTATGACAGAAGTATACACTTCTGATGCTGACACTAGATTGATTATAAAAGGTGTGCTCAACCACAAAAGATCTTTAACATATTAAATTTTCATAAAATTGCATGATCAACCAATGTCAAGTTTTGTTGACTGGCTACTCACAACTGGTTTTGACTATTATTCCAGTTACTTTATGTAGAATAAAGTCACACAGAATTTACATGACCTATACAAATTGTGCTTTTGCAAATTTAACTAATAATATAAGGATTAATTGTTATTGTAATGTCTTAAAAATTATATTCTATGCTTTATCTTTTGACAGTTAAACTGGCAATAAAACAAACACTTTACCCTCCAGAAATAACAAATTTGCTCTTTAATAAATACAATTTCAATAAATGATACTGCTGCATTACTGGTGATAACATATTTTGTAAATGAAACATTTGTCATTTCAGATTTACATTAAAAATATTCATTAATGGAAACAGCATCCTAGTAGACCTACTCAAAACATTAAAAATCCAAACCTGGTGTCTGGTCCTCACTTGGCTGGTAAAAAACTTTTATCTAATTCTTGGTGTTAAATGAAATCTAAGGCGGTGTATTGGGTAATGGCGCCACCCTGAGTTCAAAAATAGTTTTTTTGTGTTCCTAGGTTAAGTAGAAATGGTGGTCCTCACTTTGTAGGCCTTTTCACTCGGTCCTCACTATGCAGCAAGTACAGGAATGTGTGTGTGTGTGTGTGTGTGTGTGTGTGTGTGTGTGTGTGTGTGTGTGTGTGTGTGTGTGTGTATATGTGTGAGAGAGAGAGAGGGGGAGGGCTCTGCTGAGACACCCGACCCCTGAGGAGAGGACTGGTGTGGTCTACAAGTCTGAGGTGGAGACCTGGTACCAGAGATTTTAGTTTAGTGTCACGTCAGGGTTCTGTTGCAGCTGCCCTGCTCAAGCTCTCTCTTCAGTCCAGACTAAAGTTTTAAACTATGTTCTGGTTTTGGATGTGTCTTTGTTTAGTTGCACCACTGAGACCAAACCAACAGAGTGTGATTAAATTAAGCAAACAGAAAAGAGGTTATAACATCGTTTGTCCAATCAGTAAGAAACATGTTGCATGTTGCGGTAAGTGGCACACAGCCTATCTTGGTTCAGACAAACTGCTGCAGGGTAACTGCTGTTAATTGATACATAGAGACAAAATTGTGTGTAAATTATATCAAAATGTGATGATATGAAGTTAATCGAAGCTCACCACCATGCAGTTAAATCAACAACACTGGAAATAATTTACCAGTGTGTTTTTGTTGAATGTCTGATCTCTGCTAATGGAAAATAAAACTGAGAGCAGAGAAGTCCTCATTATTTCTAAGGGATGTTCTCAGCCTCTTATCCTGGATTTATCATGTGGTCTGCCTGTGCAGCCGATGGTGCGTTTCCTTGCCCACAGGAGGAGTTTTTAAAGTTCTCTGTGGTGGAGCTCAGCCCTCAAGTCTCCCCCGGAGTGCCACTGAATCTCCACTTTAAAGAAGAGTAAACAGTAAAGATGGGCAGAGCTGACTGAGCCACTACATCTTGACTTATCTACAGTTGTTTGTTTGCTTCAGAGCCCCCTGGTGGCCAAACTTTTTATACGGTTTGTAACTGTTCCTATTGAGAATAAATTCAAATTAATTTGACTCATTCTCTCTCCCTCTGTCATCCTCTCTCTTTATATACTTACAGACCTGATCAAAATCTTAAGACCAGTTGAAAAATTGCTAGAATATGCATTTTGCACATCTGGACCTTAATGAGGTTTTAAATAGAGCTACAATATGTAAAAGCAAGAAGGGGGAGTGTGACAGAAAACATCTGGAATTTGTAGTTAAAAAAAAACTGAAAAAGGTTGATCAAAAGTTTAGGACCACAGGCTATTAAAGCCAAAGTCTGCTCAAAATGTTCATTTTCTGTCAGGCATTCACACGGTCATGCCCTCCTGATGGCTAAAGCTAAGAAGCTTTCTCTTCTTGAACGTGGTCGGATCGTCGAGCTGCATAAGCAAGGCCTCTCGCAGCGTGCCATTGCTGCTGAGGTTGGACACAGTAAGACAGTCATTCTACATTTTTTGACAGATCCTAAGCATTATGGAACAAAAAAGTCAAGTGGTAGACCCAAAAAAATTACACCTGCGCTGAGCCGAAGGATCCGATCGGCTGTCCGTCAAGACACAGGGCGGGCCTCGACCCAAATTAAGGCCCTTACTGGTGCCAACTGCAGCACAATAACCATCAGACGGCATCTGTGGGAAAAGGGTGTCAAAAACAAAAACAAAAACAAAAAGACCTCGTTTCCTTCAACGCCACAAAACTGCCCGTTTAGACTTTGCCAGGGAGCATCAAACATGGGACACTGAAAGGTGGAAAAAAGTTTTATTCTCTGATGAGAAAAAATGTAACCTTGACGGTCCAGATGGCTTCAACGTTACTGGCATGACAAGGAGATCCCACCTGAGATGTTTTCTACCCTGCATATTGTAGCTCTATTTAAAACCTAATTACGGTCCAAATGTGCAAAATGCATATTCTAGCAATTTTTCAACTGGTCTTAGGATTTTGATCAGGTCTGTATGTGTTTATATATATATAAAGTATATATTCAAAGGAAGACATGAGTTTTTCTCTCACCTGCCTCAAACTCTCTTGTGATTTAGGATCGGATCAGTAACATTAAGAAAAGGTTTGTTGGATCAGTTGGTTCTCTACAGCTCCAGCTGATCACAAAGATTTTATTGTACCCAGTAACAGCAACTAAGCACAGCAAGCCACTTCCTGGTGGCTTTACAGAGGGTCCTTTGAGGGTCAGAACATAATCTGAGTCCATCAAAGACAGAAACAAAGAAGTTTTAGCCTTTACTGATGACGCCGCACCGTCATCCCAACTGCTGCTGCCATTTTCTCTCCAGAATATGTGAAACACGGTCAGAGATGAAAACAAGGGGCTCCCTTTAAGGCAGTCAACAGAAGTCTCATTATTTTAAGATGCTCTCATTATCTCGTAGGCAGAATTCCAGCACGTCCTCCTTACAAACACTCTCATTAGCTGAGCAGGAAGCTCTATTGTAGCATCAGAGGATCAGCATTCAGTATTCGGCCCAGTTTCTCCTCTCTGACCAGAATATGGGAGCGTGTTGCATCATCCCTCTGATGTCTTCTCTCTCCTAAAGCAGAGCAGTTCACTCTGCGGCCATGTGGGGTCACTGTTGGCCTCCACCGTCCCCAAACAGACCGATGGACAGACCGACGGACGGACAGGAGCATCCACAAGAGGAGGGAGAGGAAACGCAGAAAAACAAGAGAAGTGATGAAACAGAGAGAGAGGGAGGAAAGAAAGACGGAGACGGAGCACAGACGATGGTTTTATAATCAACCATCACACTGCTACATCAACACAAATGTTGAACACACACACACATACACACATGCTCCTCGGAGACACTTGACTGATTTGACCCATTTAAGAGCTCTTTTCCTGGCTCGGCCAATCACATCCCTCTCTGTGCCAGGAATCCCCATCGCCCCGGTAGCCATGAGGTCATGTGGGTAGAGCATCAGTTGTTGTTCCCAAACAGTTGTTATGGAGCAGGCGTGCAAGAGAGAGAGAGCAGGAGAGAGCTCACCGAATGTTACTGTCCTATAGAGTCACTGATGATGGAACAGAGGTATGGATCTGAAACTGAGACTGAAAGTGAAAAGTGGGAGAAAGCGGAAGACCTGTGCATCATTACTGCTCCCCCTCTGGCTCCTAAAATATCAGATACAAAAGAACAGTTTGTGGTCTCATGGGTGTTTTGTTGTCCTAAAATTCATGGCGTTTGACTCTAACAGACCCAAAATCAATCAATCAATCCATATTTATGCAGCCCTAAATCAAATAACATTAATCTTAAGATGCTTTATTAAAGAGTTGCTCACTTCTACACTCTTGCTTTTCATTATGATGCTAATTTAAGAAGTTTCCAAAAAAAAATATTTCAGTTGCTGTGGCCTTCATCATCATCAGCACTGGCCTGTGGAAAGGGACTTGTTTTTCCTGACAAAAATTTAAATTTAAAATAAAGTGACATATTACAATATAAATAATGTGGTATAATGTAGTATGTGTGTACTTATTTATTGCAACGTAATTTGTTTTCATGATAGAACTGTAAAAAATGAGATCAGCTGTTATGGTCAATCCTTCTGCAGGCTGTACAGTTACACTCTGCTGTCATGTTTTAAACTTAGTTTTCTTTTTTTTCTTGTAAAACATTGGATCACAGGTAGACTTCAGTAAAACTGTTGAAACTTGAAGTCACGCCTGTCTTGAACGACATTGTTTTGGGGAGTTCATCAGTAGTTTTAGGGATTTGATAGCAGAAAACTCCTTTAAAACCACAACTTTCTGCTCTGGATATTTTTCCAAATTTGATAATACTCTAGGGGCCTCACAGGAAGCTGTTGGGGCCTTAGTGTGGCTCCCGAGCCACCAGTTGGGGATCACTTTTGAGGGCCTGCAGCCTTACTCAAACTTTATTTCGTATTTTACAGCTCATTGGCTCATAGTTCTGAGTGGATCCAGATTGTTGGCTCTCCTTCAGAGAAGTTCAGCGCTGACAACATTCACAATAAGAAGTCAGTTGCAGAGGAGCTCTGTACTGTTCACCAGTGTACAACAATTAAATGAGAATAATTTTGTAACCACTGCTTGAGTTTGAAACTTCAAGTTTGTTGTAGAATCTGGGATTAAAGCACCTCAGATGTCACCAGCCACCAGACATTTTGATTTTTTTGTGAAACCAACAATTAGCATCATGGAGACAATAAGCCTTTACGTGGCTGAGGATGTGTTTAAAAGTGGGAGCCATCAAATTTAGGTTACACAGATGAGTAAACATTGTGGTGTAACTTGACGGCATGAAAAGACGCTCCAGCGATCAGCATCACAGACCTGTGAAGGAAAGACACTCAGTCAGATTCTAACAGTTATTCTGATGTTTTACGATGGACGAAGATATGGACACGGTAGTTTGATGGAAGAAACAGCCCTGCTTCTTTTCTTTTGTCCTGAACCTCTGCTCCGCTGAAGCAAACTTAATTTTCATGCTGATCTGACCACTGACTTGTTAATTCTGCTGGATGTGCAGAGCAAAGTGAAGTGTGTAAGTGTTGATTTGAGTGAGGATCTGTATCTCTTAACAGATGTTTGTGTGGTTTGTCAAGGCCCTCATAGGTTTGAGCTCTGCTGCTGTTGTTGTTCGTTGGTCCATGTGGATGAAATCTTGCATTTTAATGTAGGCTATAACAGAACAGATAGATTTAAAACAGACAAAAGTAGTAATAAATAAAAAAAAAATACTTAAATTTATGTAATGAAAATCCAACATTGCTTTTGAATTGTGGTTCAACAGAAACATTTTAAAACAAAATAAAGAAAGTGGTCTGGCCTAAAATGATGGTTGATTTTCAATTTATCTTTTATTACTCTGAACAGTTTCATGTTATTTCAGTGACCATTGTGGTTTTTTTTTTTTGTTTAGCAATAGGTTACGATCCATTTTGTCCACATCTGTATGAGTGTTTTGGTTCAATACGTTTCTGTCACGGTTCGATACTTTTTCAATACAAAATATGAGAAATTTCAATGCCTTTTTTACTTGTGGTTTATTAAAATAACCAACATTTGTTTCAACTCAGAGTACATTTTCATCAAATTGAATTCAACGTAACTCTTGTAGCTAAACCAGGCACATTCTTCGGTGCATACTAAGAATCATAAAAAACAAAAACATTACCATGTAAAAATAAGAATAAGTTAAAAAATAAATGTGTCTAATAGAGAACTCACCCATCTTATGTGGTGCATTCTTAGCAGCAGAGTAAATATTACAAAGAACGAGCTATAAGTGTATCAAGTTCTGAAACCAGGAGTTATCCACAACAGAAAAGGGTCTCATGTGGACAGCACTAAAAGTAGCTATGGCTCGGTCGATTTCCTTTGCCCTCTTTGAATCATGTGCTAATGGCCGTCTAAATGACCCAGGTAAAGTCTGTAGCATGTGTGCTGCTTGTTGTTTCTGTCTGGTTCCACTTTTTTTAACACCGGGATGATGTCTGCGTTTGTCGTATTTCCACCGACGTAGTTTAGCATTGTGTTGCACTTCCGACATACTGTTGTGTTTTTGTCAATGACACGCTTACCATCAGGGTCATACTAAACACAGAAGCCAAATTAGTCCCAAACGCCAGATCTGAATGAAAGTGGAGGGTCTTCAATTTCAGCTGAAGGTAAAGCACTCGCCATGTTGCAGCGCCCTAGCGTATGTAACTTCTTCTGTCTCAGCAGCTTGGCCGAATGAAAGGGAAGGTGCTGCACGCAGCTCAGCGGATCTGTGCTCGACAAAGCAGCCCAGAGTAGTCGAACACAGATTCACTGAACTTTCAGCGCATAGCACCTCGTCAGAAGTTGATCAAATAAATAAATACAAAATTGCGTATTGTTCGGTTCATAGGGTGTACCGAACCGAGGCCACTGTATCAAACAGTTCAATACAGATACATGTATTGCTGCACCCCCAAATACATATATTAGGGGTGTAACGGTACATAAAAATCACGGTTCGGTACGTACCTCGGCTTTGAGGTCGCGGTTCGGTACATTTTCGGTACAGTATGGGAATAACGCAAAACCTGTTGTCTGTTTAGCACATTTATTAAACCAAAAATTTCTCATTATACAAACTGAAAAACTAAATCAATTCAATGTGCTGCTTGGTATTTCTAATAAATTAAATAAAATAAATGAGCAACAAAAGCCTCTCATTTCAGTAGAAAATTCACCAGAGTTTAAGACGATAACAAACCAAACCCAGCCTAAGTCTGAGCTGACCATCCTGTCTCTACAGCCCGTCTGTGAACACAGATTACACACGAACACAACTCCATAATGACTAGAAAAGTCATAATTACGTCTATTTACTTGCAAGTTGGACTGAAAAGATCATTCAGCATGACAATCTGTTTCTTATCTGTCTTTGGCTTAATTTCACACATTAAGCAACCAGTAGCTTCAGTGAACTCCCAGTCAGCCCACAGCTTATAAACTCTGATTAGCAGCTCACAGCCACATATCCTCCACACAAACACAAACACAAAACTCTGTATTTTAAATGAACTGTTGCTCACCCACTGATGGTCTTATGATCTACATAAGCCGATGAATTCAGCTGGACCCGCTGTTCACCTTAAACTTAAACATCCAGCCATGAAAAATGGGTCCTCTGGTTCGGTAAAAGTTAAGTGTTGTCCTCCGTTTGTTGGTAGTTTTGTGCTATCCTTTTGTTTTTTATCCCTCCATCAGCTTTACGTCTTCACCGCTGTTAGCATGCTAAAGGCGGATAGCCGTTAGCATGCTAACCGACGTGTCTTCTCGTGAATATTCAAGTAGCCATGTGCTGCTTATGCAGATCAATAACTTTGTGATCCAAGAGCACGAATGACAGACCACTTTCCTCATGTATATTAAAAAGCTTTCCCTAACCACGC
Source organism: Scarus forsteni (assembly GCA_036419115.1). NCBI lineage: Eukaryota > Metazoa > Chordata > Actinopteri > Labriformes > Labridae > Scarus > Scarus forsteni. The sequence continues at coordinate 4,683,443 of JAZDUH010000431.1, forward strand.
CAATCATAGACCAGTAGGCCTACCTCCGTGAATATTAAAGAGCCATGTGCAGCGGCTAACGTAAACGTACTGTACTCGTTCGAGTACAGCACTGTACCGAACCGAACGTCCATTTCCAGCGGTTCGGTACGGATACATGTACCGTTACACCCCTAAGATGTATATATATATATACATACATATATCTATATCTCTATCTATCTATCTATCTATCTATCTATCTATCTATCTATCTATCTATCTATCTATCTATCTATCTATCTATATACATATATATATATATATATATACATATATATACATATATATATATATATATATATATACATATATATATATATATATATAGATATATATAGATATATATACATATATATATAGATATATATAGATGTATATACACTCTCCACACTGCAGAGAAGGTCTTGAAGCATGCATATGTGTTAATAGGGGGGTTACATGTGTAGAGGTTTTTATCTGGCACATGCATGTTAGTGGGTGTGTGTGTGCGTGTTTGTATGTGTGATGCTTGTTAGCTGCTGCCTCTCTGCACCACAAACTGTCAGATCGCTGCAGCACTCCAGAGCCCTCCCCTCTCTCCCTCCCCCCTCATTCTCGTTTTCTCCCCCCTCAGTCAAAACAGTAAAAAAATGAACTAGGGCACTGTAGCCAAAGCATTGTTTTAAATGAATAAAGAACTACAGGGAATTTTTTTTTTTTTTTTTTTTTTTAAAGATAAATTATTTTGAATGAAAATGGACATGGTTATTTTTTAATATTAATAAGCAGATTAGTTATGGTCAAGATAAAAAACACATAAAGATAAAGAGAATTTCATCAGACTTACAGTATGTGAAAAAGTACAGATAATCTGATAAAAATGGCATGAAACATTTGTGCATCTGTATGTTTGCATTATAGAAAATATTTTTTATTTCAACGGGAATGCTCCTATAATTCTCCTTGAAAGTAATTTATTTGGTTTTGCTCTCGATAGTAGTGATAATAGTGTATATCGAGTTGGGAAGAAAGATAGAAAAGCCTGCAGTCTGGTTGTGGTTAGAAACTGATGTGAAATCCCTCATCTCTGACTGACAATTGATTGGGTAACTTTTGTTATTTATTATTAAATTAATTATAAGTCAAGATTCCAAATTGATAGTAACTTTTATGAGACTGACTTAATAATCTGGACATTATTCTTTGTCTGTGATCAGGCAGATCCTTCCTGCCAAGCTGAAATCTGCAGCGATTCTTTTTTGCCCAGAGTGAGATGGACAAATCAGAGTCCTTCAGAGCAGGAAGAAGTCGAGCTACATGCGACTAGCATAGATGCTAACAACATCAGTAACTGGTTTATCAGATCTGGACCACATTTTCCTATTAAATAAAAGACAAACATAACAAAAAACTTTTTCTGTGAACATATATTTTTACTCCACCTTAGATGTGTTTGCTGATAGTTTATTTTATAATGTGGCTCAGGTTCAGTCGCCTACTACAGTATCTGATTGGCTCGTAATTAGTGGTGTGCGATATGACAATATTAAATCGTTAAGGATCATAATGCGGGGATGATCTCAGAAAGCAGAAAGATCATCAGATCATCTGTGTGGGCGCAGAGACTTTGATGCGCACCTGACTAACCAATCGTAGCACTTTATGGTGACACTCAGTGTCAGACCAGAGCTGTTGGTGATATGGTCACGGTGCTGCTCGGTGTGTTAGTGTCCACTTCACTCTGCTGTTTGTGTCACAGAAATCTCTCTGCTGTGCTGGGTGGTTGCTGCCTCAGTTAGGAAACAAATAGATGGTATCACTGTATTTTTAGCTCAATGTAAATATTCAAATATTTAATAAAGATGATTATCGTCCATGCTGGAATGAAGCAACAGCCCTAATATGAGTACTCTTCTAATACTCAAGTGCTCTAATCAATTCAGTCGACTCTCCTCTCCCGTACATCCTTCTCTTCCCAGCTCCCCCTCTATCTCCTCTATATCTTCCCTTTTTCCTCTTCCTCCCCCCATATCCATCTCTATCCCCCATCTCCCCCCCCCCCCCCCACATCCTACTTGATCGTCCCCTTTTCTGTTTCTCTCTACGTCTCTCCGTCTTCGTTTCTCACTCCTCTTTGAAATTTTAATCACCCAGTAAACAGTCGTGCATCCCGATGTGGAACAGGATTCAGCTACAGACCACGCGTGCGTTTGTGTGTGTGTGTGTGTGTGTGTGTGTGTGTGTGTGTGTGTGTTGGGTGGGGGGGTCTCAGTTTGTACTAAAGAGAATGATTAATCCCAGCCTTTGATTCTGCATTCATCCAACGGGATGTTGCAGCAGGAGAAATGTGTGCATGTGAGCGTGCTCGTGTGGCTCCTGCACGTCTGTGTGCTGGTGCATGTTAGTGCACGTGCTAATCTCTTTGCATGTACAGATTGAACATGCATGCAAGGGCTGGATGTGTGCACGGCTGCAGGGAGCACGCTGGGTCTGTGGGAGTGCAGAGTGAGTAAGGCTGAAGCTGGAGCACTTTTTCAGAGGAACATTATTAGCTATTTTTATACCCAGTTTACGCCGCCGCTCGCTGCTCTCAGCCGGCCGCCATGCTCAGGAGGCTGGAACGACAGCCTCTGTAATGTGACGTGCCGTTTGAGCGCCGTAATCTTGATGAAATCTTTGGTTTGTGGAGCTGCAGGGAAACACGGCTGTGATCAGCTGCTGCATAATAAACCGGAAAACACTCTGTCCTCAGACGGCTCACATCACCTGGGCTCCGACTGTCACAACAGATGATCATGGAGGAACAAACGGTGCCATGATGGCCAACCCCATTTCCAGCGGATTTGGGACGTGGTATAAAATGTAAATAAAACCGGAAGTCAATCATTTAAATCCCTTTTGACCTAAATTCAAGTGAACACACTAAAATGACAAGAGCTGTCATCTTCAAACTGATAAAATGTATTATTAATTTGTAAATGTTGACTTATTTTCAATTTGATGCCTACGACATGTTCCAAAGAAGCAAAGGAGCAAAATAGCATGCCCAATACATTAAGCATGTTTGCCCTCATGAATATGCAGAATACATGCAGATGATCAGAACACACAAAATACTGGGAGGAGATGCAAGTGTGATCAGCCACAATGTGATTGTGTGCAGTGTTTTTGTATCTAAATTTAGTACTTTTGGAAAGCAGGTTCAAAAAAGGGCTCCGTGTCATGATAGGAGGGCCGTGATCATGGTAGCAAACGGGTCGCATTAACTGAATATTTTCCATCACTGACTGAATTTTTTGATGAAAAACAGAAAGATTTGGAGGCTGTCAGTCATTTTGAAGGACTGGAAAAGGAGGGACAATCCTGAAGGCAAGTCAGTGTGTGGAGAGTGTGATGCAGTCAGTGTGTTAAAGGCAACAATTACGTATACGTAACTGTAAGACTGCCATGTAATTGAAGATAGGAGAGGTTATCTTTGATAAAGTTGTGTAACTATGTGAATGCTGTCACTTTGATTATGTTTCATTGCAATAAGAAAAGGAAAATTAAAAATGACAGATAAAAATATGTCCCGGGGGAAAAGTGACAATCTTGTCTGTCAAAATGACATGCAGCAAACCGCAAGTGTGTTTGTCTCAAACTCCATGGCTTCAGACTTCATTTTTCATTTACGATCACTCTGCTCTTCCAAACTCTCCATGGTGACAGCCAATAGCATACACAAAAATCCTCTTTAAAGTGGTCTGCTCCATTTTTGCAACTGTTATCAAATGCACACGCAGTGATAGTAGATCAACCGCAACACACTCACTAATAGTATGTGCAGTTTTTTAGTTTGCACATGCAATTTAGCGCCCTTTATTTTGGATCTTAGTAGATCAGGCCCTAATGGTTCAATCTTTGAAGGTGAATTCTTTCACATTTTTGTTTGATTTTCAACTTCAGTGTCTCAACAGTCCGGGGTCACTGTTTTCGTTTTACTCTTCATCATGCTCCACACATTTTCAGTTGTTCACAGGGATCAGGCGAGTATTAACCTGACATGCCAGATGAACAGTTCCATATTGAAAATATTTCACTAATCCATCAGGGAGGAGCCCTGCAAGAATGTTTTCAGGGGTAGAACCTTCAAAAACAACAGCAGCTTGTGGTTGGACGATCGTTTGGCTCATCACACTCATCACAGACCAATCCATATCAAGCAGTGCTGCTTGTCGAAGCATATGTATTGGCTAAACGTAGCAGCTAACGGTTAGCCGACAAGGGCAACCAACAGTAAATGGCCGTTAGTCATAGCGGCTAACTGCTGTTAGCAACTTACTGTTGTTAGCTGCTATGACTAACTGTTGTTTGCCCTTGTTAGTCGTTAGCTGTAGCGGCTAACGGCTGCTAGCCGATAGCTAAACTACCTTGAGACTACCGTTTCACATTAAATTATACCCCACAGATGTATCGTTTAACACTTATATGTGACATGAACCTTGTCAAAGATAATCCCTACAAAGTAAACTTATGAGGAGAGCAGATTTCGCCAAGTATAACTGAGTAATCATAATAACTAACCAAAATAAGCCTCCATTATTTGTACAACAGGAAGTGACTTCACTTCTCATGAAGTCACTTCCTTTTGTCATCACGCCCGCTGCTCCTGCCTCTCTTCCTTGATTGGGCCGAATGAAACCGTTGGACCGTGGAGGCTGGGAAGACAGAGATGCGGAATTTCAGAATCAGGCACGTTCATCTGCTCCGCAAGGCTAGGCGAGGATCCCCATGTTGAGATTAGTTAGCTCAGTGATGAAATAATCCAACAGTTTGAGAATGTTTTCTCATTGAAGAGTTAAGAGATTCATGAATTTTATTATCTACAGTCCATAATATCATCAAAACATTCAGACAATCCACAGAAATCTCTGCGTACAGTCCATCTCCATATCTACAGCTCAAATTGAAACTCTTCCATGCAAAGCTAAAGCAAATACCAAGTATTTTTTTACACTTCTCCAAATCAATTAAAATTTTCTTCGTGTTTTAAATGTGATCTTGTGTCCCCTGTTGGTGTTTGAGTTTGGTCTTCCTGTAAGGTGGAGAATATGTCCAGTCTGGATCAAGTTAATTCCTCTAAATACATATTACATATTTACATATTTGATTAATCGGAGTGATTTTATAGTTTTAGTTTTTCAGGCAGTCAGCTCTGCATGCATGATACACAGCATCACATTTAACACAAGGATGGCTTAACACCATCACAGAGCTTCTAAATGCTCTGACACACTGCTAATGGGGAGCCTGGAGACACACACACTCACACCCACACACACACACACACACATAGACAAACACTCTGTGGACCTGACAGGCTGCCGTATCCTTAACACCACGTCCCTCAGCAGTGCTTGTCATCCTCATGTCAGAAAATCCAGCTCCCTTCCTCCCACACACTTTCAGTTTTCTCTCCTTCAGCTTCCTCCCATGTCCTCGCACTCACACACACCAACACACACCCTCCCCCATCCGTCCACCAGCCGAGAGTCAGTAACAGGCAGCCTCCCAATGAGCTGGTCCGACTCTGATATTGATCCTCCATCCTTTCCTCCTTTCCTTCAATCCTTCCTCTCTTTATCCCCTAACACACACACACAAAGGCCTTCAGCGGGCTGGACGTCCCCTCTCCTCATGGATGAGTGATGCCCATGACACACTGCATCCTCTGAGAGCTCCTTCTGGCAATTACTACACACACACACACACACACACACACACACACGCACACACGCAAACTCATCAGAGACTCCCACATCACTTAACCAGTCATCTTGGACTCAAAGGGCCGAGCGGAAACACTCTGCAGCCTCCACTCATCAACCACTCAACACACAACAGACACACACGCATGCATACACACATGCACACACTCTCAGAGCCTGCTGTTGGTGATTATCACTCTGTAACCATCGATCCTGGGAGCTTCTGCAGGAGCAGAAAACATGCAGGAGAAACAAACCAGTGTTGACAACTGAACGACCTCCTGCGAGGCGTCAGGTGGACCGGCACACAGCTTTTATTAACAATGTATCTACAATGTAAATAGTGATGAAAATGAAGAAAACACATTGAATGAGAAGGTGTGTCCAAACTTTCGGCCTGTAATGTATATATATTAAAAGGACTATAAAACACTGGTGAGAACTATTATTAACAACTCAAATAAATAACAGTGCTAAAATACCACGGTAAAAAAGTTGAAAATAAACCTAAAACTTTTTACAGATATTAAAACCAAGCTTTGAAGACTAAGTAAAAAAACTCATGTACTGAAAAGTCCTCATTTATTGCCTCTGGATATCAGCTTTTAAAATAAAAAATCTGAAATGAAAAATCTCTTTTTCCTGTTAAATTTGTTTTCTCAACTACAAGTGATGCGGGTGCTCTTTTGATCTCTTCAACACATCTGATAATGTAGTTTTTCTAAAATTTGTTAGACCTCTATATCGTGTCAGCAGGAGATATACAGGCATTTTGACTGACTCAGGCCCTAATGTTTGATCTGTGTTTTGTTGCAGTCTGCTGTTCACGAAGGTGAAGCTGGAGGAGGCCATGTTCGGTCCGGCTGCGGCCCTGCAGACGTGTGAGGAGATGCTGCAGAGTTGGCAGAGCCGCTACGACGTCAGCCGCTCCAGGTCAGTGTGAGCGTGTGATGTGATTCCTCGTGGTCGTGCTGGTCCACGCTGCTCCCTCACTGTCTTTACCTGTGTGTGCTGCAGTGAGACAGACGACAGCAGCAGCATCCCCATGGCTGACAGGGTGGAGGTGAGCGCCGCGGGGAGGAAGCTCTCCATCCACCTCATGCTGCCCGACTTCCAGGACGCCTCCACAGGTCAGAAATCTCTGTGATTCTTATTCAAACAATCAGAGAACCAAGCCTTTATGTGCTGCTGCAGGTACAAACGTAAAATGATGAAACAAGCCCAACATGACATACTTTGTTTTTTCAGGATTATAAGAAACATTGTTATTACTGAAAATTAAACTTGATTACTTAACCACACCTTCAGGTGGGGCTGGGCAATATGGACTTGAAATAAAAACCCAGATTTTTTCCAGACAAAAGTATATTTACGATTTTAATTGATTTTTATCCCTCCCAAAGCAAAAAAAATCCAAGTGACACAAAAATGACATGAATCAAGTTCTACCTTTATGTTGTCAAATTATATTTCAACCAGGAGTGACCAAATTTGAATGAACTGGTATTTATTGCACAAGTTGTAGTGTACTTCAGTAACCTGACAAGCCAGTTGGACAGCTCCATATATCTGCCACAGAAATATAGTCAACAAAAATATAAACGCAACACTTTTGTTTTTGCTCCCATTTTTCATGAGATGGACTCAAAGATCTAAAATTCATTCCAGATAAACAATATTACCATTTCTTTCAAATGTTGTTCACAAATCTGTCTAAATGTTTGATAGTGAGCACTTCTGCTTTGCTGAGATAATCCATCCCACCTCACAGGTGTGCCACATCAAGATGCTCATCAGACACCATGATTAGTGCACAGGTGTACCTTAGACTGTCCACAAAAAAAGGCCACTCTGAAATGTGCATTTTTTTTGCTTTATTGGGGGTCTGGGGACTCAGAACCAGTCAGTATCTGGTGGGACCACCATTTGCCTCATGCAGTGCAACACATCTTCTTCGCATAGAGTTTATCAGATTGTCATTTGTGGCCTGTGGAATGTTGGTCCACTCCTCTTCAATGGCTGTGCGAAGTTGCTGGATATTAGTGGGAACTGGTACATGCTGTCGTATACGCCGGTCAAGCACATCCCAAACATGCTCAATGGGTGACATGTCCGGTGAGTATGCTGGTCATGCAAGAACTGGGACATTTTCAGCTTTCAAGAATTGTGTACAGATCCTTGCAACATGGGGCCGTGCACTATCTTGCTGAAACATGAGGTGATGTCCATGGATGTATGGCACAACAATGGGCCTCAGGATCTCATCACGGTATCTCTGTGCATTCAATATGCCATCAATAAAATGCACCTGTGTTCTTCGTCCATAACAGATGCCTGCCCATACCATAACCCCACCACCACCATGGGCCACTCAATCCACAACATTGACATCAGCAAAGCGCTCACCCACACGACGCCACACACGCTGTCTGCCATCTGCCCTGAACAATGTAAACCGAGATTCATCCATGAAGGGAACACCTCTCCAACGTGCCAGACGCCATCGAATGTGAGCATTTGCCCACTCAAGTCTGTTACGGCGACGATCTGGACTCAGGTTAAGACCCCGATGAGGACGACGAGCATGCAGTTGAGCTTCCCTGAGACGGTTTCTGACAGTTTGTGCAGAAATTCTTGGTTATGCAAACCAATTGTTTCAGCAGCTGTCTGAGTGGCTGGTCTCAGACGATCTTGGAGGTGAACCTGCTGGATGTGGAGGTCCTGGGCTGGTGTGGTTACACGTGGTATGCTGCTGTGAGGCCGGTTGGATGTACTGCCATATTCTCTGTAACGCCTTTGGAGACGGCTTATGGTGGAGAAATGAACATTCAATGCTCGAGCAACAGATCTGGTTGACATTCCTGCTGTCAGCATGCCAATTGCACGCTCCCTCAATGCTTGCGACATCTGTGGCATTTTGCTGTGAGACAAAACTGCACATTTCAGAGTGGCCTTTTATTGTGGGCAGTCTAAGGCACACCTGTGCACTAATCATGATGTCTGATGAGCATCTTGATGTGGCACACCTGGGAGGTGGGATGGATTATCTCAGCAAAGCAGAAGTGCTCACTATCAAACATTTAGACAGATTTGTGAACAACATTTGAAAGAAATGGTAATATTGTTTATCTGGAATGAATTTTAGATCTTTGAGTCCATCTCATGAAAAATGGGAGCAAAAACAAAAGTGTTGCGTTTATATTTTTGTTGAGTGTATTTCACTAGTCCATCTGGGTAGGAGCCCTTTGAATTTGCTTTCAGGGGCAGAACGTTAAAAAAAACACAAGCTTGTGATTGGACAATCGTTTGGCTCGTCACATTCATCACAGACCAATCCACATCAAGCAGGGTTACCTCCTATAATGTAGCATACATAGCGGCTAATGTAGCGGCTAATGGCTAACAACAGTTAAAAACAGTTCATGGACGTTAGCCATAGCGGCTAACTTAGCCACTAACAGCTAACAACAGTTCATGGACGTTAGCCATAGCGGCTAACTTAGCCACCAACAACTAACAACAGTTAATGACCGTTAGCCGTTAGCCACTAACTTAGCTGCTAACAGCTAACAACAGTTAATGACCGTTAGCCGTTAGCTGCTAACTTAGCTGCCTACTATCGTCTTACACTAAATTGTGCCACACAGATGATTCATTTAACACTTATATGTGACATGAACCTCGTCAAAGACAATCCCTACAAGTAAACTTCTGAGGAGGGCAGATTTCGCCAAGTTTCACTAAGTATCTATGAGGACAATAGGCTAATCGGCATGTCCGTTCTCAACTTCCGGTTGTCGTCACGTCCGCATTCTGCAGCTCCCGCCTCTCTTCCCCCTCTAATGATTCCCTTCTCTCTAATGATTGGGCCATTAAGAATTCAGCCGAGTGAATTCGTTGGACAACAGAGGCTGGCAAGATGGACCTGCAGGATTTCAGAATCAGGCAGGTCTGTCTGCTCTGCAAGGCTAGTGCTTCAGGGTGCTGAGGGCAAATGAGAGACAGGATACCCTCCCAGCAAATCTGACATCTATTTCCATGTAGGAGAGTTTTTTCTGTCTTTGTATATAATTTCTAACTGAACTAAGACACAGGCTGCATTGTTACCTCCGCCAAGGAGGTTATGTTTTCGGGAGAGTTTGTCCGTCTGTCCGTCCGTTGGTCCGTCTGCCCGTCCGTCTGTGAACAAAATAACTCAAAAAGTAATGGATGGATTTGGATGAAATTTTCAGCATGGAAAAAGGAAGAACTGATTCGATTTTGGTGTTGATCAGGATCAGCGTCTGGCCGCCATGGCGAAAAATGTGATTTCTGTGAATAACTACTGAACTAAAATAGATATCATTATGAATCCAGCTAATGGTATGTTTTCATGGTCAAGGAATCTAAATATTTAGGTGAAATAAAGGTAGGACTAATATTTATGGTCAAAATGACAAAATGGCCGGGGACTGTGGCGCTGGCGGAGGTCTGCGCTCTCCGAGTGCTTTCTAGTTTATCTATGTGAAGTGAATACTTGGATTCTTATGGCCATTACTGTTCATATGCAGGCTGGCACGGTGGTGCAGCAGGTGGTGCAGCAGGTGGTGCACATGCCCCACAGCAGGAAGGTTCAATCCCCGTGTCAGCCTTTCCATGTGGAGTTTACATGTTCTCCCTGTTCATGCATGGGTTCTCTCCAGGTGGAGTGCTTCCTTCACAGACCAAAAACATGCTCATTAGGTTGATTCCTAACTGTCCTTACGTATGAGTGTGAGGTTGAATGGTTTTCCATCTCTCTGTGTAGCCCTACGATTGGCTTGCATCTGGTTGTACCCCACCTCTTGCTTGATGTCAGCTAGGCTAGACTCCAGCCCTGGAGACTTCAACAAACATATGTGATGATGGATGGAGGTTCATATGAAGTCTGTTGTACTGTGGTCAAACTGAACATGAGCGGTTGGATGATTAAAGGGTTCAATTTCTCACAGTTTTCATTTGTCAATTAATTGTTTATAAAAACTAATGAGCTTTAAAATTACATACACAGTAATAGAATATTTAGGTACATTTTTGATAGAGGATATCCAGTAATATTAAAATGCTAACAACAGCATGAGTCTGTGAAGGCCAAAATAAAGGAGGACTTTTCTGAGGAGGGAATAAACCCTTGAACCTCTGGTGACAAAGCTCTCTGTTTTAATAAATAAAATACTTAACATGTATAGTGAAAAAAAAACTAATTTAATTAGAGAGCCGCCATGGTGGTGGCAGAAGTGGCAAGGGCTGAGCAGGAACGCCTCAACATCAAGGCAGTGTCCCAGAGCCGGAAAGGAGGTTGGACATCATGGGATGGAGTCACAGACAGGTCTGATCTGTGGAAGATCCCCCAAGCCAGGCTCAGCTTCCTGATCAGGGCAACATACGACACCTTACTACGTCCCCGAAACCTCCACCAGTGGTAAGGTGCTGAAGAGACCTACCCACTGTGCAGCACCATCAATGCAAGCCTTCAGCACATCCTGTCGGGCTGCAAGACAGCTCTTTCTCTAGGCCGATACAGGTGGCGACACAACCTGGTGCTGAGGAAACTGGCTGAGGTAGTGGAGTCGTGCAGACAGGAAGCGAACAGCAGACTATCAGCCCCAGCAATGCACTCCATCCAGTTCACCAGAGCAGGAGAGAACATCAGCGCCCCGAAAGAGAGAAACCTCATGACTCCTCTCTCCTGGAAGGGGGTGGAACATGAGGGTTGACCTGGGAAGGCAACTCCAGTTCCCCAGAGAGATTGCGGAAACATCGCTCCGGCCAGATCTGGTAGTGTGGTCTGAAGCTTGCAAGACCATCCTGCTGGTGGAGCTCACCGTGCCGTGGGAGGAGAACTTGGAAGCTGCCAACGAGCGAAAGCATGCCAAGTATGCAGACCTGGCTGCAGAATGCAGGGAGGCTGGATGGAAAACCATCACCCACCCTGTTCAGGTGGGGTGTAGGGGTTTTGTGGGAGCCTCAGCTGCTCGCCTTCTAAGGGACACGGGATGCAAAGGCGTTGCACATCGTAGAGCCATCAAAGAACTGTCCGAGGAGGCAGAGAAGGGCAGTTTCTGGCTGTGGCTAAGGAGGATGCACAGGAGTTGGGGGCCAGGCAACAGCTAGGGCATTAGCAGAGGGTGGTGGGGAGAGATACCTGCCATCGCTTCGCCACCAGGAGATGTACTGGGCTTAAAGGAGCGAAACATCAATGACTGGTGGTCCCCAGCTGATGACCCGTAAAGCCCATAGGTGTCACACCTGCAAGAAAGGCACTGGTGGAGGTGCATCAGGCAGAAATGCCCAGCAGGCAGACCATCAACCTGTGTCAAGTAAAGACAATTTGATGGTTCCTGTGGGCGCCTCTTTTATGTCTTGTCCAGATTTTTGTGATTTTTTTTACACTTAAGTCCTCACAAAAGTCTGATTCATCACAATGTCAGAAACACGTTGGACACTGGTCAAACACTCAGCTGGAGCTTTGGTTAAGTTTACCTTTTTAACGCCTCTTCGTCATCTTCACAGGTTCTATCAGCCCGTCATCAGTCGCTGCATCTCGTCTGGAGGCAGCACTCTCCGAGGTGTCCGACCTGAGCTCCACCAGACGACAAGGACCCACCTACATCTGGGCCACGCTGGAGCGGATCTGGCTGCAGGCCGGTGAGACAGCAGCTTACATTACATCACCACCAAGACCTGTGTGTTATTTCCATGAGCCTGACGTTTTCAATGGCTTAAATTTGGAGCTCGACTTAGTTTGACAGTCTGTTGACTCTGTTAATCTCACAGGAAGATGGATTATTAGACTAGTTATCAGGTTTCAAGAGGCCCAAACTTCAAAAATACCGCCTGAGGGTCAAAAGTCAGTCACTAAATTAAGATATTTTTAATCAGGATGTAAACATGTTAATAATTTTTTTAAAAATTTGAGATTTTAATGTCTGGTTCAAAACTATTGAACATAAGTCTTCAGGTCTTTGCACACTGGATGTATTTTCTTGGGTGAATAATTCATACATTATCATTTTTTCTTAGATCCATAGTCAGTCAGGGTAAAACACAATGAAGATACAGCAGCTTTGTTTTTTGGATGGTGGTCTTTTTTTAAGTTTCAGGTCCAGTGAGCCCACATCAGTGCTCGCTGTAGGAACAAACATCCCCGTCAGACCTTCCTTATGGTAGACCACTCGATTGTATCTGTATCTCAGCAGCCCAAAATCCTGCAGCTGTCAGTGATGAATGTTAAGATGATGTCTGGATGAAGACAGAGTTGGAGCTGTGGAATGACCTGGTGATGTGGTCGCCAAGTTCTTCTCTGCTTTAACAACACATGGACGCAATTAAGTTCTATTTTACTATGAGCACCTGAATTTAGTTTTTTTAAATCCTGCAGCATTTTTTTGAGAATGCACACACACAAACACATATGTGTATATATATATGTGTGTGTGTGTAGGGGTGCAACGATACACATAATTCACGGTTCAGTTCGGTTTGATACGTTTCTGTCACGGTTCGATAGTTTTTCGATACAAAATATGAGAAACTTCAATGCCTTTTTTACTTGTGGTTTATTAAAATAACCAATATTTGTTTCAACTCAGAGTACATTTTCGTTAAACTGAATTAAATGTAACTCTTGCAGCTAAACCAGGCTCATTCTTCAGTGCATACTATCATAAAGTATGCACTATAAAGAATCATAAAAACAAAAACATCACCATTTAAAAATAAGAATAAGTAAAAAAATAAATGTATCTAATGGAGAACTCAGCCATCTTATGTGGTGCATTCTTAGCAGCAGAGTAAATATTACAAAGAACGAGCTATAAGTGTATCAAGTGTCCGTACCATGTCCTCAAACCCGGCGTTATCCACAACAGAAAAGGGTCTCATGTCAACAGCAATAACAGTAGCTATGGCCTGGTCGATTTCCTTTGCCCTCTTTGAATCATGTGCTAATGGCTGTCTAAATGACCCAGGTAAAGTCTGCAGCATGTGTGCTGCTTGTTGTTTCTGTCTGGTTCCATTTGGTTTAACACCGGAATGATGTCGGCGTTTTTTGTATTTCCCCCGATGTAGTTTAGCATCTTGTTGCACTTCTGACATACTGTTGTGTTTTTGTCCATGACACGCTTACCATCAGGGTCATACTTAACACGGAAGCCAAAGTAGTCCCAAACGCCAGATCTGAGTGATAGTGGAGGGTCTTCAACTTCAGCTGAAGGTAAAGCAGCCATGTTGCAGCGCCCTAGCGTATGTAGCTTCTTCTGTCTCAGCAGCTTGGCCGAATGAAAGGGGAGGAGCTACGCACGCAGCTCAGCGGATCTGTGCTCGACAATGCAGCCCGGAGTAGTCAAACGCAGATTCACTGAACTTTCAGCGCATAGCACCTCGTCAGAAGTTGATCAAATAAATAAATACAAAATTGCGTATTGTTCGGTTCATGGGGTGTACCAAACCGAGGCCACTGTATCGAACGGTTCAATTCAGATACGTATATTGTTGCACCGCTAATATATATATGTATATATGGGATTCTGTAATGTAACAAGCATTTTATTTGCATAAGCCTACCCCTACCTCTATCTGACTAACATCTCCCCATGGCTTAAGAAGTTTCTGTGCTGCCACACTGTGAGCAAGAGATCAGCCCGCTGAGGCCAGCCACAGAGGACCAAAGAGTCCAGTGGATTAATTTTAATTTTGAAGGGAATGAGCAGCTACAATCAGCTAAAACAGTGTATATCAGTCATTTCACGGCCAACTGCTTCTTCAACTTCAATCAGTTCAACACGGGACTGGGAACTAGTCTTTTCCTGAATCCAGGTTCAGTATCAACAACAGTTGTCAAACCTGGTGACCGAAATGTGAGTTTTTTAATGCTGTGTTGTATTTATTTTTGCTCATTGCTTTGAGCTGATGCTAACAGCATGGAGAAGTGAACCAGAGGTAACTTCACATGTTTGACAGTGTTCACGTTACTTGTTAAAAGGATAAAGTTCAATGTATGAGCATTCTTACATTAGTCAAGCAAAGTTTAACAGTTGTCTGAATATAATCCTGAATATAATCACCCATCCCATTACCCTTTTGTTTCTGCTAATGTTTGTCTGGAAGGTAAACTAAGTTGTAGCTGTCCCACTGTAGTGACTAAGCTGAGGTTAGCATGTGGTGCCTAGTCCTGTCATGTTTGGGGGAACGAGTTACCTGTTATATGGTAACTGGCATGAATTTGCGTGGCTGGAGCGGCAGCAGTGTGCTCCACTTCGCTTAAGGTTACACTGCAGGTCTATCGTTAAAACTTTGTATGCACGCTGCTCTGGTCTGGCTCATTAGCATACTAAGGCGACCGCTTCAACACCAGCCATTCTGAACAGAGAGGTTATGTGATAAGGAAAGAATGTACTTTATTCATATCCTTTTTTAACCAAACTAACATTTCATGAAGATATCAAGGATCCATGTTAAAAAAGGAGCAAAATAAGGGACCTTTAGGTCTTCCTGTCATCCCTGCAGAGTGTCTGATCTAACAGTTTCAGTGCGACATAACGAGTCTAAAGTGGTCTCTGTGCAGACTGAGCTGTGAGCTCAGCTGGATTCTGGTCTCTGAGGGGACGGGGGGATTGTTTCTGCTCTCTGATGCACTCGTGTAGGAGCACATTCAAACAGAGCCGTTACAAACATTTATCTCAGGTCAGAGCCATGATGACACACAAACTCTGACATAACATCATGAGAACTGTTACACAACAGAAGAATATCTGAGGAACATCACACTCTTGATGCCCTGAGAGAGCGAGACATTAAAACTTTAATCCAGGGTGACATGAAACACAGTTTGTTTTGTTCTTAACTCTTTAGGTGGCACAGAATACTTGTTTGTTCTTTGTTTGGTTTGATGAACCAACACTGCACATGTTGGCCCAAAAATCAAGCAATCATGAATCCTGTGTGATACAACAGCTAAAAAAATCAAAGAAGTGCCTCTGTTTCGAGCATAATCAGAGAGAAGGTGTTAAATAAGGACTTCCAGGGGCTAGTTTGGCAGGGGGGGTTGCAGCTCTGCACTCGTGACATTCCAGTGGTCAAGGTTTAACTCCAACCCAAGGCCCGTTTGCTGCATGTCTTCTCCTGCCTCCTACTCCCCTTTATTCACTGTCCCTCCACTCTGAAGCAAAAATGTCCCTAAAATATCTTAGATAATTAAGGTCTTGCTCGTTTGGGCTGTGAGCATGCCAGGAGCACAGGTAAAAGCTGTTTTTTATGGACACTCGGTGCAAGTTTATGATAGGGGCAAGTATTGGCGAGAACCTCATAATACGATACGTATAACAATACTTGGATCACGATGTGATAATATCACAATATCAAAGCATTGTACAGGTGGTGTTCTTCCTGCTTGGCATCTCTGCCTGTCGCACCTCCTTTGGTGGTATACAGTAAAATACCAAATAAAGGCCTGGCTCCAATTAATCGCCCAGTCTCAAATAAACGCCGGGTGTAGCAGTACATTTTGACAAATAGACGCCCATTCCAAATAAATGCTGGGTGTAATTTATTCGGCACAGCCTAGGAGCTACAGTCAAAGTTTACAGAACACACATGCAAACGCTGAGCTCACTGACAGTTCACGCTTGAAAAGAAACATGATCAGACTGAACCTTAACACTGCACATGGTTTATTTGTCTCTTTGGATGTCCTGTCGGCTTCCCCTCTCTCTGTATGTCAACAAATGCAGGTTGGTGTGAGGCGCTCTGTTTCACAACAGCGCAGTAACACTCAACATCCACAGAGGGCACTAGAGCGCAGAAAGCCAGAATCTTACAGACTAGGGCTTTACAAAGAAGACGTTACAACTGCTGCTGTTTGTTTTTTGCATGGATGTATCGCCCTTAACTAATGTCAGGAGGCCAGACACGTCAGTTAGCGGTACACTGCTGCTTATCTCCATGGCCCTGGTGCAGCAGAAAAAAAAAGAAGTAAGACCTTAACGACCAGTCGTTCCTGATCAGTTTTAAGAATGTTTAAAGAGATGACTTGAAAGAAGAAGACAAGACTATAACAATGACACAGTGATCTTGCCTTGAAAATGTACAGGTGTTATTCATACTGGTGTAAATAAATAATTTGATTATATTTACCATATTTTTTCATTTCTTGCTAAACGAGATTTTTGTGCAAAAGGAATTAAACGCCTGTCCCAAATAGTGTCCTGGTCCCAAATAAACGCCTGGTCTGCTCAGTGATTGAAGCAAATAAACACCCTGGCTTTTATTTGGTATTTTATGGTAATGTGATATTCTACAGTTAACTAAGAAAAAACTAGAGATGGTGTTTATGTAAAAACTAAGTCAAAACTATTTGATTGAAAACAACTTCTCCATTTTTTTTGTTTTTGAAATATGTTAACTGCAGTGTTACATACAAACACTTAACTCTAAAACAGAGTGCATCAGGTCACTTAAACTAATGTTGCAAAGAAATTGGTCTTGTTTCCCCTTTAACAGTGAATTGAAAGCATCCTAACCTGCATGCAGCTCAAAACTGTAACTGAACACATGAGGAACAAGGTGCTTTGAGTTACTGACAGCTCAACAGTAAATAAAAGAAAAAAAATAACATATTTTCGTGTCACTGTCTGAGCTGAATAGACTGCATGAAAAAAACCTGTGCATACATTTTTATAAGTTGTATTTTATCTTTAACTCTGATAGAATATCAGTTTATTTTTACAAAAAAAATCAATATTAAAGGGACTATGAGGAGTTTCTAAGTAATTACAAAAAAGTCTCACTTTTAGATATATGCCTGATGGAAATATACACTTTAAGATGAGTTTTATAGCATCTAAATAGGTTATCTATAAATGCTATTCCTTAGCTTTGCGTTAGGTCGGACAGGACTGGACTGGCCTGGATACTCAACTTTGGGAACAAGACAATTAAAACTAGAGCAAATTTATATTATTCAGACACGTCTTAGAGCACCGGGCTGTAAGTAGAGATATACAGCCAGCTACAAAACTACGATACTAAGTTTTTCAAAACTTGCTTGTTGTCACACATCAAAAACTACCGCTACGTAACTAGAAAGAGATACATTACCTCGTGGCTTTGCATCCTGTAAGTTGTTGAAAAAGAAGTTGTAAAGCAATGCAGAGTTTTGAGGAAGGTCCGAGCTGCATTCATTAGCATCACAACAAACACACACTTTGGCTTGGGTCACGTCTTTTGGTGCGTTCAGTTGTAGTCAGAAGTAGGAATTTCCAGGTTCCGAGTAGTAAACTGCAACTGGAACGTCCCCTGAAGTCTGAATTTCCTACTGGGAACTCGGTGAAACCTCGCCACCCCTGAGTTGACAATCGAAGATGGAAGCCCCCAGTGTGAACAGTTGTTTAGCTCCTGTAATAATCCATTTATTTGCACTTCTGACTGGGGTGTGTCGCTCTAGATCAGCTGTATACATAGTATTGTTAGACTTATATTTACAAAAATGCTGCCATAGTGATAATCACATTCTTCATGTGATATTTGTGAACAACAACGCAGGGCGTGCTAACAACAGCTAACAGTAGCCTGGCAGATCAGCATGTTTTTTTCCGACTTCGACTGGAACGCCGATAAGTCGGTAATTATGTCACCCCAGTTCAGAGGTTACTGAAATGCAGCATTACGACAGACGCCGCACGTGCTCATGGGTAGCAGAGTCTTTATGTCGCAGATAATAGATTCTCCTCATAGCACCTTTAATATTTGAAATATTGATACGGTATTGGAGGTCAAAATATCACAATATATTACTGAATCGATATTTTTCACATCTCTTGTCAGCAGCTTCAACCCCGCATCAGTTTCTGCCAAACAGAAATGGAAACAGGAAAACAGAAACTTACATTTCCTTAATACTTTTACTCAATGCAAATATTTGAAATAATATCAATGCATACAGAAAACATCAGTCAGGCAGCATAATCCACTGTGACTGCTGATCTCACTTTTTCCTTATAAAGTTGTGATTCTATCATTTTCAAGCTAATTAGAGCTGCACTCCTAAAAAAAGCTTGAAGCTCTGTAAATACACATCATGTGGATGTGGGTGTGTCGTTGGTTGGGGTAAAGCCACAGTGCACACAGCATTGGACAATGAAGGTATTCCAGGTTAGCTTGAATCAGGAGGCGTTTTCCATCGTTATGTGACATTTATTCGTTAAACAGAAACAGGGGGTGGAGCTACAGAAAGGGGAAAGGTGGTCCGTCACAGGTCAGCAGCACCTAAAAATGAATGAAGTACAGAAATTATAATAATAAGGTAATTTCTCAAACATGTGTGTATTCTGTCTTTAAACATTGGGGTATATCTAGGCCTGTCACCATAATCAATAAACCAATTAACCAAACTATAAATAAAAACATCCTCGGTGAGTTTGCCGGCCTCGATAAACTGACACATGCATGCCTGTTTGTTTTCCTCCTCTCTTTCTACCAAAGAGGCTGAATGAGAAGATGGCTCACTCTGCCCATCTTTCTTAACACCGGGGTGCATCGGTTCTATAGCAGATTTAGCAGATTTATAGAGGAGTGAGCATCTGTCAGACATGCAATCTTTGGGGTGGACACGGGGCCGCTCGCACATACACACAGAAACAGCTGAAGCCAGCGTCCTGAGGAGTAACGAGGAAACACACGCTAATATGAATGATGGCACAAAAGCTATGGTTCTTAAGCAGGCTGCCGCAGCCCCAGTGTGGGAATGTGTTGGTTTTAAACAGAATGAACAAGGTGTGAGCTCATGAACACCGACGAGCAGATGTGCCGAATTTGTTTGAAAGTAGTGATGACGAAGAAGAAGAAGGAGAGGTGCAGTGGAGCCTTCGTCCTGACAGTCAGCGCTTACGGAGGCGTTTGGTCTGCAAAGAAAATATAGATAAAAGTGCAAAATGATGTGCGCTCACAGACAGAGTCGTTCGCTACATTGCAAAAGAAATGCATCCATTCAATACAGTTGAGAAGCCAGAAATGTTACAAATGTTTTACAGACACCATGGATTGACTGGGAAAAGTACATGTCATAAACAATTCAGGAACCATATAAACTCACTTTTATTTAGGCTATAGTTTTTGTTGTTGTGTGTGTTTTTATTGGAGTTTCATTTTTTCTTTACAGAGACAGGGCCTATTTTTTATTGTTTTTTATTTGATTATTATTTTTATTTACATGAAATTTTTCCCAAAAGAGAGTCCATTTCATTTTCATTGTTTTTTTTTCTCTTTTTTGTTTGTTAAATTTATATTTTTGTTTAATTTATTTTATCTAAAAGATCCTGACCTTCCAATTACAGTTAAATACTCTGAAGAAATTAAACTTTCTTGCTTTTGATATGGTGTACTCACTTTATGAAGACATATTATAATTACATTAATGAAAAATGGGAAAAAAAATCAAAATAATATTGACAATAATATCGTTTATTGTCAATAACCTTTTGGACAATTATCGTCCAGCAAAATATGTTATCGTGACAGGCCTAGGTATATCTCAGAACATGATGTTTTGACCAGCCCTCCTCGATTTTGTCCTGCAGCCATTTTATGTGGTCTACGGTAACAACACCAACATTTTAAGTATTCAGGGCCTAAACCTGCTCACAGACTCTGCTCACTGTGTCCATGTGGTCTTGGTGAGATCCGGGTCAGGGTCTCACCAATTTACCTCCAGCCTGCAGCTTCAGGAGGATCCTCTCAAACACTCAGCATGTGTGTGTGAAGCATGAGAACAGGAGTCCACAGCCAGCATACCAGAGAGAAGGGGGGTCTGGAGGGGGTCTGGTCCCTGGTGGTTTTACTGTAATCTGAAGGCTATTTCTTACGTTCCATCTCTGAACTCTGCTGAGAAAACGGGACTCGCTCGCTGCTCTGAGTTGAACTTGGAGTGACCGGGGCGTGTCCTTCCTCCTGTTTCCTTCCCAGCATTCCTCTCCTCGTCAGTCACTTCCTGTGCCAGTCTCACATCCTTGTCCAGTCAGAAAAAAAACGCACAGAGGTGAGCCGAGGACAGGAAGCTGTGATTTGGTACAGTGATGAGGGTGATAACATCAGACTGGTCAAATCAATGGATGTGGATCCACAGAGGCAGAACCAGGGCTGTGAAAAAATGTGAAATACTGCAAAAACAAATGAGGATTTTAATATGCATTTGCATTTTTTTCAAGATAAATGTTAAAAACACAGCAATGGAGTTCACAACAGGGCTGCGTTGCTGCAGAAGGCTGCAAAGGATTTAGGTTTGGGGCTGCAGGTCATCATTTTAAAGTCATCAGATTGTTCTTTGAGTCACTGATGGAGAAGTTGAAAAATAATTTTCAGCATCAAACTTTCTTTCCACTTTTTTGGCGCTTCTCTTGGCAGTAAAAAATTCATTCTGCAACTTGTCAGGGATCTTGAACACAGATGGACTTTTTTCTTTTCAGCATTCAGACCATTGATTTTAAAGAAACAACTAAAGGCCCTTTTCCATCAGCCCTACTCTACTCTACTCGACTCTACCAGGCTCTACTCTACTCACCTAGTGCAGCTTTGTGTCTCTGTAAACAGCTGAGCAGCACTGCGGTGACATCATTTTGAGCGCGACACAACAATCTGTGGCTTTTTGTCATAAACCGAGTAAAAAAGGAAAGCAGAAGAAGGCTGCAGGTGGTAAGAAGAAATACCCCTTGAGAAGCACAGGAGAGTTTTGGAAACTATACAACAGAATGAAGCCGAGGACGAGAGCAATCCAGCTGCAAAGAAAAGACCTATGAGGGTAAGCTAATGGTAGCTACCTCCAGCATGCTAGGTCGTCGCGCTCATGACTCATCCATGACGACATTGTCTGACCAATCAGTAGCCGGCAGTCGGTGACGTCATCTTTTAGTATTGACGCAGCTCGCTTGAAACCAGAGCGGAGTAGGTACTAAAACTAGCTTGTTTTAGGAGGTACCAGGCTAGTGGAAACACGCTGCAAATCGAGTAGGGCTGAGTAGAGTAGGGCCAAGGTGTACTAGTGGAAAAGGGCCATAAATGGATATAAAATCTAAACCCAAATCCTTTTTTAAAGACATCAGTAGTTGTCAAAAGCTCAATTAGTGCCCAAGCTCTAATGTGCATGCTTATATCTGGATTTGTTTGCCACATGCAGATCAATAAATGTTGATCTTTGTGTTGAACTGACCACACACATGTAGTTTTTGATCGCACTCTGGTTGGATAATTGAAGGTCCTGATTCTGACTCAGATGACAAAGGCTGGAGATAAACTTGCTGTTAACTACCCAGACAGTGGCACATATGGCTACCTCAGTCCCTCACATCCACTCAGTGCATCAGTTGTTAATTATGGCAAAGCACACACGAGCTGCAGACCAAATTGATGGGACCAGCGTGGAAGAAGAAGAGAGATGAGAGAGTCAGTACAGCAGCAGGAAAAACTTTATCAGAGCAGCTCAAAGGCAATGATATTTTATACTCATGTGAAAGGGGTTAGAGTTAGGATTGCACCCATTGGGAAAATCTGAGCTGATGCTGTTGTAAAGTTTACAACACGTCCTGTTTTTCCTACCGTCTCAAGATGTAACCAATACACTGCCTGGCCAAAAAAGGTCATCCCCTGGATTTAACTAAGCAAACAGGTACGAGCCTCCTGTTGGATAATTACTACATGGGTGATTATCTTTCAGTTGTAAACAAGTTATATAACTGCATCTGATGCAATGAGCAGCTTCTCATTTCTTCAACAACCATGTCAAAGACACATCCTGTGGTCGTGGAAAAGATGTTAGTCTGTTTAAGAAGGGTCAAATCATTGGCATCAAGCAGAGAAAACGTCTCAGGAGATTGAAGAAACTACTAAAACTGGGTTATGAACTGTCCAACACATTATTAAACACTGGAAGGATAGTGGGGAACCATCGTCTTCAGGGAAGAAATGTGGTCAGAATCAAATCCTGAATGATGGTGATCGGTGAATCACTTAAACATTTGGCCAAATCAAACCAAAGAAAAACAACAGTAGAACTCAGGGCAGTGTTTAGTAGTGAAAGTAAGAGCATTTCCACACACAATGTGAAGGGAACTCAAGGGATTGGGACTGAACAGCTGTGTAGCCTTAAGAAAACCACTTATCAGTAAGGCTAAGCAGGAAAAAGGCTTCAGTTTGCTAGGGAGCATAAAGATTGGACTGGAAGAAGGTCATGTGGTCTGATGAGTCCAGATTGACCCTGTTCCAGAGTGATGGGAGCATCAGGGTAAGAAGAGAGGCAGGTGAAGTGATGCACCCATCATGCCTAGTGCCTACTGTCCTAGCCTGTGGGGGCAGTGCTGTGATCTGGGACAAATCTGTGACATTGCAGAAGCTTATCGAAACAGTGACACAGAGAATGCACTTTGAGTTACATATGTTGTAGGAAAAGTGCTTTATAAATAAAGTTTGATTGATTGATTTGATTGCTGTAATCAAAGCTGAAGGTGGTCCAATGGAATATTAGAGTCTGACCTTATTTTTAGTTGGCACCTTTTTTTGGCCAGGCAGTGTAATATGATAATATGAAGATGTTTATGATGATTATAAGAGTGCATAGAGCAGAGATGGAGCTTGTCCCTTGTTGGCTGATGTGATCTGAACCCTGTGAGACAGTGAAGATGATTTTAAGGAGGCCAACACAGTTCCTCTTTAAGACCTTGGCAGAAGACTTCTGAAACAATCTGATTTTCATGCTTCTGCACGAGACCTGAGGCTTTATGCTCTGCCCATCAGGACTTTGGGATGATGTAAGGCCCTCTGAACGAGGTCTTCAGGAGATTTAACCAAGTGTCCACTTACTGTAGATGTCGTGCTGTTTGTGAAGAGATATCTTAGGAGTGTGTGGAGGGATTTTCATCTCATGTGGATCAAGTGTCTGTTGTTACTGAAGGATGAACTGATGAGACTTTGGAGGACAAGGTCACAGAGCCTCATGTGTGCCTAGATTTGGCATTACTAGGGCTGCAACCAACGACTATTTTCATAATTGATTAATCGGGCGATTATTTAAACGATTAGTCGATTAATCGGATAATGACACATTTTGTAATTTCCTTTACAGTTTAGCTTAGAGTTGTTTTAGATGTTTTCTAAACAACAATAAAGGCAATAAAAAGCATTTTTCCTTCAGTAATAATATTTTATTACAGCTTTTTTCGTTCTTGACTCATTGTGCAAAACTGTAAGTACATTAGTAGTGTAGCAGTCCTTCTGTTTGCTATGTGTTCAATGTGGATGTTAATGTTTCCTGAAAATTGATGGTCAGTGAAGGGACCAGGAAGGCGGGGCGAGCGGGTCAGAGTTCAGCAGGAGAGAGATAGTGTGTGTGTTAGAGCGAGCAGGGAGAGAGCCTAGAGATTACCACTCACTGTTTTGTTCATGAATTGAAATTGTAGTTGGCGTGGTCACGGCCCACAGTGACTGTTTAATAAAAGCAGGTGTATTCACAAGCCGGAGTCACCTTTAATTTTACGTCCGACGGACATTACAAAAGATTTATTTGCATGTTGTTTAAATAAATGCTCACAAACTTACTTTTTTCTCTTGAAACAAAGCAGACAAAGTAGTAGCAGTCTTGTCTATAAAGTATTCAATAAAATAAGGTGCTGCTGAATGTAACAAACAAAAATAATCTTTATACCGAGGCGAGTCTTCGTCCGTCTCCAACACACCGATGTGCTTTCTCAGCAAGTGCTCTTTCATAGAGGTTGTGCTCCCATGCCAGATGAAGTCTGGCATGGGAGCAACTGAAAAAAACTGAAGACCTGCCAAAGGTACCAAAGGTCAAGGTCATGGAATGTTTTCATCACCGTCATCTTCTTGTCAATCTCCAATCAATCTTTATTTGTGTAGCACCAATTCATAACAAGTGTTATGTCAAGACACTTTACAATAGAGCATGAAGCTCTTCATTTTATGGATACACATATATGCATAGATACATATTCACAAATAAAAATACACATATACATATATATACAAATTTATACATCTAACACCAACATGAATCCATATAGCCAATCATGGATCCCTCCATCATGGCTCAAGAAAAAACCTTCTGTTAAGCAGCAGGAAATCTTGAATGTGGATTCAAGTCTCATGATGATCAGCAAATCCACAAAGGAGCTTGGAGTTTGGAGGTCTTAGGTCAGGGTTATTGGGTTATTATATATCTCAGGATTTTCTCTGAATTTTGCACACGACCTGTTTGACCGAGGAGAGCGAGGTCAGATTTTGGGTGGACGAAGTCAAATGTCCTTTGGCCTCATGGTCATCTCTTGCTTGTGAGGTTTCTTGAACTTCCATACATTCCATAAAAGGTCCTAAAAAAAAGTCCAGGCCTGTCAGAGGAGAGCTCTTTTATTCTTTACGATGTCCCAGTAATGGTTTTCAGGACAGGAGGACATCTGATGTGTAATCTGTGATCTAAGGTGAGCATGTATGACACACACTGGTCTGACAGTCTCGTGGAAGAGCCCAGGTGAGCAGCAGGAAGTGTGTTACATAACCTCAGAGCGGCGCTGAATCATTTCCCCCAAAGTAACGCCATGAAAGGAACCGGAAACGCCTCTTTTTCACCCACAGTGAGCGCGCTCAGTGTCTCCCATCTGTGCTGCATGACACACAGGTAAACAAACACACACGGGCTGCAGCGTCTCTCCGGCTGTCGATGACCCAGCATCCACTCCTGAGGATGATTGACAGCTCCCCACATACTGGCTACCTCTGCTCAAAGGGGCGGAGCCAGCAAATCGACGTCCTCTCTTTATTGGACCACAGCTCGCTCATAAGCATAATTGTGTGTGAATGTGAGTGTGCGGTGTGTGCGTCTGGGTTTTGTCCTCAGCACACAAAGGCAGCCTCAGTGTGTGATGTCCATATTTAGGCAAAGACTCTCAGGATGTCCCGGGACCAGAGTCAGCTCCCTCTCTGCTGCACGCTGGGAGTCCATCAGGGCGTCCCTAATGCTTTGGTGTCACCGCAGCAGACATACAAACATTTGTTAGAAGTTTCACCACCATAACCCTGCTCTTTTTTCCACATCAGGGATTCCAGATGGACAAAGACTTATTCCAGTGAAGTTGGGACATTTTCTAAAATATAGCAATAAACAGAAAACAGTAATTTCAGATCCTTTTGTACCTTCAAATAAAAAAAAAAAACTGCTATTGCATGATATTTAATGTTAAACTTATTGTTTTTATTTTTCGCAAAGATTCACTTAATGAATTTGATGCTAATTAAGGACAGAGCTAATTTCTGTTACAGTGATATGTGATTTAATGGAGACAAACATGGTAGGGATGCACTTGTGGTCTGGGCATCCGTGAGTTTGTCACTACCATAAATTCTTGTTTTCAGTAAGAATATCATAGATTATAAAATGATCAACACAACTATTCAGACATGAGGACCCTCCTGAAAACCAGATGTAGCATCTCAAGAAGCTAACCTCTAATAAATCAGACGACAGGTCTATGGTTCATAGATCTGTCCCTAACTTTAGTTCCTACTTTAGCCCACTTGTCTCCTCTTACCTCCCTTCCTTCACCCTCACACCAACACAGCATCGTGTGGATTTGCTGTTCATCATGATGGATGAACAGCCAACATAAATCCAGCCAATGTGGATTCATGTTGGTTGTTGGATGGATATATTTGTATATATATGCTTATGTGTGTCTATATATGTATATATGTATCTATGCATATATGTGTGTGCATAAAATGAAGAGCTTTATGCTCTACTGTAAAGTGTATTGAGATAACACTTGTTATGAATTGGCGCAAAGATTGATTGATTGATTGATTGAATTTTTTACAGAGGGATTCATGCGCATCTCACCAGTTGGGGTTGCGGATGCTGTGATTTTTTTTATGAATCAGTATAAAGCTCATATTAATAAAATAAGCAAAGAAATAAGCTTACTAAAAGTATTGTTTACTTTTTCTGACTCTGATTTTAAGTTGACTGAGTTAAAACAGATTTAAGACGCAATGTAAAAGGTGCTGTATTCTTTAAAGTATCACCCACAAAAATCATTGGATATGAGTCATGGGCATGGTTAGTGCAATATTATATAAAAAAAAGACTTAAATCATAGCATAATTTAACAATAATGGTATGAGAAAAGTGTAAAAGGATGTTAGCGTGGAGTGTGTGGTACATCAATGTACATTTTGATACTTAATGCTATTTTACTTGCATATTATTGTAATGGAAAGCAAAAATACATTCAATTTCAATTAGCGTATCGTAAAAACAAAAAATTGACTCGAAGGTTGCCCTACCCTTAGAACACCCTCACTTTTAAAATCGCTGCTACACCCCTGGTCAAGGAATCTAAATATTTTGATGAAATAAAGGTAGGACTAATATTTATGGTCAAAATCACAATATGGCTGAGGACTGTGGCGCTGACAGAGGTCTGCGCTCTCCGAGTGCTTTTTTAGTTGTTTTTATGAACTCTCGATGCCATTGGAAATGAGAGCACGCTCTCAATGGAATTTCGAGATTAAATAAAGAAATGAATGAATGAATGAACATCATAAACAAAGCTCTTTGTCTGGCTTTGTGCTGAGAACACTTGTTCTCAAAATGACATGACATAGACCGACATGCCCCAAACCACCATGCACCACACGTGTGAGACGACGCGCTTAACACCGTTAAAAGAGGGCCGTTAAAGTCTTGAGAGGTCAAAATATTTCCATCCCTCCTCTCTTCCTCTCTCTAACCTCCACTCCCTCTGTCTCCTCCTCAGGCGAGCTGTTCCTGGCTGACAGTCGTCCCAAAGAGGCCCAGTTCTGCATCGCAGAGGCCAGCGCCCTCTTCCCAAACTCCCACTCGGTTCTGCTGCAGCGGGGCCGCCTTGCTGAGATGAGGGGCCAACTGGAGGAAGCCAAAGGCCTGTACGACGAGGCACTCGCCATCCACCCCACGGGAGAGAGCATCCTCGTACAAATGGTAAGAGACGGACAGATTTCACCGCTCCATCCTGCTGACGGGACACTTTCATTCATTCATAAAGTCACTAAAGTAACACACGGTCACGCATGAGTGAACAGATTCTTGATGCCTTATCCAAGTAAAATTTCCTGTGATGTAAGAAAGAGGCCAAACAGCTGCACACCACACACACACACACACACACACACACTCATTATATATGCTTTATCTGAGTTCACTAAATTACATCAGGATGTTACGCAACAACCTCAAAATCAGATCAGGTTCACACAAGCAGTCACCCAACAACAGACTGAAACACTCACAGAGGAGATGAGTGCAAGGGTAAGTCTTTAATATGGAGTGTTGTTACGATGTCATAGTGATATCGTTCTAAGGTTGTAGGGAAGTTGTAGTGATCATAGTGAGATTGTATTGAGGCAATAGTGATGTCACAGCGGTGTAACTGGTGTCATGAGGCTGTTGGGATATGTAGTGAGGACATAGTGATGTTTGGGGTAAAACCTGATGCAGTAAGGTTAAAGGGCATAGTGATGTCGTTGTGAGGTTGTAGTAAAGCTGAAGTGATGTCACAGTGATGCTATAGTGATGTCATAGTGATGTCATAGTGATGCCATAGTGATGTCGTGAGGTTGTAGTGAGGCTGAAGTGACGTCACGGTGATACTATAGTGATGTCATGATGATATCATATTGATGTCATAGTGATGTTGTGAGGTTGAAGTGAGGCTGAAGTGATGCTATAGTGATGTTGTAGTGATGCCATCGTTATGACGTGCGGTTGTAGTGAGGCCTAAGTGATGTCCAAGTGATGCTATAACGATGTCATAGTGATGTCATTGTGATGTTGTAGTGATGTCATAGTGATGTCATAATGATGTCGTGAGGTTTTAGTTAGGCTGAAATAATGTCAATGTGATGCTATAGTAATGTCATAGTGATGTCATAGTGATGTCGTTTTGAGGTTGTGAGGCTGTAGTGATGCTTAAGTGGTGTCACAGTGATGCCATACTGATGTTATGGTGATGTCATAGTGATGTCGTGAGGTTGTGAGGCTGTAGTGATGCTGAAGTGGTGTCACAGTGATGCTATAGTTAAGTCATAGTGATGTCATAGTGATGTCGTTGTGAGGTTGTGAGGCTGTAGTAATGCTGAAGTGGTGTCACAGTGATGCTAGTTATGTCATAGTGAAGTCGTGAAGTTGTAGTGAGGCCAAAGTGATGTCACAGTGATGCTAAAGTAATGCCATAGTGATGTCATTGTGATGTCATAGTGATGTCGTCGTGAGGTTGTGAGGCTGTAGTGATGCTGAAGTGGGGTCACAGTGATGCTATACTGATGTTATAGTGATGTCATAGTGATGTCGTTGTGAGGTTGTAGTGAGTCTGAAATAATGTCACAGTGATGCTCTAGCAATGTCATAGTGATGTCATTTTGAGATTGTAGTGAGGCTGAAGATATGTCACAGTGATGTCACAGTGGTGTCACAGCGGTGTTACTTATGTTGTGAGGCTGGTGGGATATTGTAATGATGACATAGTGATGTTTGAGGTAAAAACCTGATGCAGTGAGGTAGAGGTGATGTCATAGTGATGTCGTTGTGAGGTTGTAGTGAGGCTGAAGCAATGTCACAGTGATGCTGTAGTGATGTCATAGTGATGTCAAAAGATATCGTTGTGAGGTTGTAGTGAGGCAAAAGTGATGTCACTGGTGTCATGAGGCTGTTGGGATATTGTAGTGATGACAAAGTGATGTTTGAGGTAAAAACCTGATGAAGTGAGGTCAAGGGGCATAGTAATGTCATTGTTATGTTGTAGTGAGGCAAAAGTGATGTCACAGTGATGTAACTGGTGTCGTTATGAGGCTGTTGGGATATTGTAGTGATTTCATAGTGATGTTTGAGGTAAAAACCATATGCGGTGAGGTCAAGGGGCATAGTAATGTCGTGAGGTTGTAGTGATGCTGAAGTGGTGTCACAGTAATGCCATAGTGATGTCATAGTGATGCTAAGGTGATGTCATAGTTATGTAGTTGTGAGGTTGTAGTGAGGCTGAAGTGATGTCACAGTGATGCTATGTGATATCATAGTGATGTCACAGCAATGTAAAAGGGTGTCGTGAGGCTGTTGGGATATTGTAGTGATGACCTATTGATGTTTGAGGTAAAAACCTGATGCAGTGAGGTAGAGGTGATGTCATAGTGATGTTGTAAGACTGTGTAAGAGTGAGGCTGAAGTGATGTCACAGTGATGCTATGGTGATGTCATAGTGATGTTGTGAGGTTGTAGTGAGGCTGAAGTGATGTCAGAGTGATGCTGTAGTGGTGTCGCAGTGATGCTATAATGATGTCATAGTGATGTCATAGTGATGTCATTGTGAGGTTGCAGTGAGGCTGAAGTTATGTCACAGTGATGTCACAGTGGTGTCACAGTGACAGTGTAAATTCACTGTCCCTTCAAAACAAACTCACTCACTACAGCCATTAATGTGTGATCTTCTGCCTGATATACAAGCCGCCCATTTACTACTGTACACTGTATCAAAGTGTCAAAGTCTTTTCTCTCTGTTGTCCCATGAAAAGATTTCATAAAATATTTGTAGAAATGTGAGGGGTGTTCTCAAAACCATTTCAGAGAAAACATTGAGGAGCACAATGGGCTGTGGGTTAAGTGTTTCACTGTATCCCTGATGATGGATGGATGGATGGATGGATGGATGGATGGATGGATGGATGGATGGATGGACATGTTGTAGATCAGTCTCATGAATTTGTTTTTGCATATGTTCAAACTGTAATTTCCTAAAGTCAAACTTTCCCTTAAAGTCATCTAGTGACCGACTGAACTCGAGGATTGTCTCTCTCTCCTCTCGCTCGCCCGCTTTCTCATATCCGAGTCCCCCCCCCCCCCCCCCCAAACATCTTCACTCAACTTCCTCCTCTTCCTCCCTCACCCACCTCAGGATGATCCTCTGGATTAACCATGGCTGTTCTGACCTTCAGCCTCTCCTTGTTGTCATGGTAAAGGGGTGGACAGGGATATCCTTCAAATCCGAGGCTTGCAGGGACCGTAGATGTGCTGGGTGATATCTGTTGGGCTGAACCGCGGGCCACCGTGTGACCACATAAGGCTAACGCTGTATGTGAGTGCGGAGGGGGGAGAGCGGCTCTTCCATATTTGGCCTGTGGGAGAGCTGATCCCAGGGGTGAAGAGTTGAACGTGAGCCAGCTGGCGGTGTCCGACTCCGGTTCTCTTACAGGCCAGATGTGCTCCAGAGTGTGTGTGGATGTGGGCATGGCTGTGCCTCTGTGGATCTGGCACACATGTGGACTGTTTGTGCTTTTAGGTTTTGGATTAAAACACTACGAGAGCCCAGCTGGGGGGGCACTCAGCCTCGGCCCACTCCATGGGGACTTTAATGAAATCATTTCTACAAGAGAGCAGCCCCATAATGAGTAACCCCTGAAACTGTCCCGGTTAGAAATGAGTCCACCTGTCGACTCCGTCCAAAGAGTCTATACTCTGGTCCAGAAACTGAACCCTCACAGACCTGATGGCGGATGCCAGCTTATGTCCACTTCATAGGAGTCTTTAGTCATGTTAGGTCTACATATTTACCAGACCTGAAAATCACCAGCTTTCACAACAATCTGATATTTGTAGATATTAAAAAATCTGACATAAAGCAGTATTAATATGATACAATTTAGGAATTTATAAAAAGATTTTATAACAAGAAAAAAAAATGTTTTATTGGTAGAGATTTTCTGTTTCAGTCAGAGAACATGCTAATATTCTTATATGTATTGTGTTAAAAAGAATTTAAACTTGTGACCACTAATCTTAAAGGTGCTATGAGGAGAATCTATTACCTATGACATAAAGACTCTGCTACCCATGAGCACGCACAGCGACTGTCGTAATGCTGCGTTCCAGTGACCTCAGAACTGGGAGTGACATCATCTCCAACTTATTGGTGTTCCAGTTGAAGTTGGAAAAAAACATGCTGATCTACCAGGCTATTCTTAGCTGTTGTTAGCACGCCCTGCGTTGTTGTTCACAAATATCACATGAAGAGTGTGATTATCACTATGGCAGCATTTTTGTAAATATAAGTCTAACAATACTATGTATACAGCTGATCTAGAGCGACACACCCCAGTCAGAAGTGCAAATAAATTGATTATTACAGGAGCTAAATAACTGTTCACACTGGGGGCAATTTTTGGAAAACTTAGTATCGTAGTTTTGTAGCCGGCTATATATGTCTACTTACAGCCCGGTGCTCTAAGATGTGTCTGAATAATATAAATTTGCTCTAGTTTTAATTGTCTTGTTCCTGAAGTTGAGTATCCAGGCCAGTCCAGCCCTGTCCAACCCGACCGGAAGCTAAGGAATAGCATTTATAGATAACCTATTTTGATGCTATATAACTCATCTTAAAGTGTGTATTTCCATCAGGCACATGGCTCTATGGGGCGCATGCGCACGCTGCGACCGGCAGGGGGTTTCTCGGCATCCTATGAATCTTCAGATCTGGACAGACTTCATGTGATATTATGGTTTTTAACAACTGGCATTTCTTGTTTTGTACTGTAATTGATTGTTGTATAGTTGTTTATCTGTGTGTCTTGTCTGGGCTGCCGAGTTCCTGCCTGCAAACCAAATTTACCGCAAGGTATAAATAAAGAAACCTTTGACCTTTGACCTTAAAAGTGAGACTTCTTTGTAATTACTTAGAAACCCCTCACAGTCCCTTAAACACATCCTGAGCACCTAACATTTGTTCTTCAAGAGCCTTTATTATTCTCTGTGCTCTGGTCATTCATAAGTATTAATGAAAGTTTTCTGCAGCGTTCCTTTTCCCCTATTTCTAAGTTCTATTTGAGTAAATTTACAGATTTTGGGGCTAGAATATGTATTATTCAGACAGTTATTCTTTGTTATAAATAGCATGTAGTTATTCTGTGTTTTTGTGTCACTGTGAGACGTTTCTGTGGGGTATATATTCTGATTTATTTTCTATCCCGTGCATTATAAATAGAGGGTTGTGAGTGGCTTTAAAGATGGAGGAGCTTCTGTCCTCCATGAAGCCCATATTTTAGATTTATGGACTTTGGCACATAAATACATAAACACAGATCAACAAGACAGACTGGTGACGCAGGCGGTCTGGAGTTAACTAAAACATACAAACCAGTGATTGAAAAATTATGTTATTGATTTTCCAGCTTGTGTCTCTTATGTTCCACTTTTTAGACTCAGTCTAGAAAAAAATTGCCTTTATCCAAAATCAGACTCTGCACGCAAAAATACGAATTCACTCAAATCAGTGTTACTGGTAATCAGCATCGTTAATAACATTAATAATACAACTTACTCAAAGGATCTTTTACTTTGTGAAATAATTTATTACCTCAGCCAAGGAGGTTTTGTTACTGTCAGCATCTCTTTGTATGTTTCTCTGTTAGCAACATAACTCAAAAAGTTATGGACGAATTTTAATGAAATTTTCAGGAAATGTCCAGACAAGAAACAAATGATTAGATTTACGGAGTGATTGGGATCACTGTCTGGATCCGCCATGAAGAGATATGAGATTATCATGAATAACTACTGAACTAAAATAGATATTATTATGAATCCAAATGCTAAAGGTATGTTTTCATAGTCAAGGAATCTAAATATTTAGATGAAATAAAGGTAGGATTAATATTTATGGTGAAAATCACAATATGGGTGAGGGCTGTGTAGCTGGCGGGTGTCTGCGCTCTCCGAGTGCTTTTCTAGTTTTTCTTTGTTTTACTATCAAAAACTATGGATACTCAGAGCGGCACTGAAGGATGAAAAATGTATAATTTAAAGATATTTAACTCAGGGCAGGAGTTATTAAAAAGATCATTTTTATGGTAAACATCTAATGGCCCTTTTCCACTAGCACGCCTTGGCCCTACTCTACTCGGCCCTACTCGATTAGCAGCGTGTTTCCACTAGCCTGGTACCTCCTAAAGCAAGCTAGTTTTAGTACCTACTCCGCTCTGGTTCCAAGCAAGCTGAGTCCATACTAAAAGATGAAAGATCTTAGCCATTACCACAACTGTTGCCCCCCCTGAGAAATTTTTCAGGAGCCGCCACTGGTAATGAGAGCTGACCTCTGATTGGTCTGATCTCAGTTACACACAACAGCAGTGTTTGGAGTAACGGCGTTAGAAATACCGTAGCCACGGCGAGTTTTAGAGCGATACTGTTGTTGCATATAATGGATGCTAAGCTAAAGTTACCCTAAAGGATCGTCGTTGGCTCTCCGTCTGTTATTCTCACTCTGCAGGTTTTGCAAACAGCAATTTGTTTGCTGTTTAAGACATCGTAGTTTGTGAATGCAAATTAATATTATCCTTGGTAGCATGGCATTTCTAAGTTGTTCCCGCACTCCTGCAGTCTTGCGCTCAGGGAAGTAACTGTGTAATCCACACCCTCTTTGTGTTCTTTTAAACCCTGATTGGACGTTAATAGATAAATTCAATGGGGCAGATCCTGTGGGAAAAAATACTGTCTTGCTGGAAATGACAAAAATCAGCCACTTATGGCTCTTTTCCACTAGCACGCCTTGGCCCGACTCTACTTGCAGCATGTTTCCACTAGCCTGGTACCTCCTAAAACAAGCTAGTTTTAGTACCTACTCCACTCTGGTTCCAAGCGAGCTGAATCGTTAATAAAAGATGACGTCACCGACTGTCGGCTACTGATTGGTCACACAATGTCGTCATGGATGAGTCATGAACGCAACGACCTAGCATGCTAGTGGTAGCTACCATTAGCTTACCCTCAATGTCTTTTCTTTGCAGCTGGATTGCTCTCGTCCTCGGCTTCATTCTGTTGTATACCTTCCAAAACTCTCCTGTGCTTCTCAAGGGGTATTTCTTCTTACCACCTGCAGCCTTCTTCTGCTTTCCTTTTTTACTCGGTTTGTGACAAAAAGCCACAGATTGTTGTGTTGCACTCAAAATGTCGCTCAGCGACACTGCCCCCTGTTGGGCAGGCAACTGGGGCTAATGGAAAATCAGCATTGTGACGAGTAGAGTAGAGTAGGGCTCATGGAAAAGGGCCATAAGAGTTCAGTCATCAGAACTGTTAGAATTACTCAATTATGTTATAAACTGAGCTTCAGTCATTAATAAACAGCCTCCCATGATCACAAAATCAGAGTAATCATCATCAGAGGATCACAGCATGCATGCCTGCTCACTCTGTCATGTTGTAGACACACAAACCTCTGCAGAGTAGAGCCTGAACACAATGAATGATCTGCTCTTATTTTTGATGGACAGTGGATAAAACAGTTTAATGTTTGAGTCACAGTAAAGACAGAAAAAGAACCAATCTGGTGAGTTTTAAAGGCTGGAAGTCTGTTTGAGTTTGGAGAAGCCTTTGGATAAACATCTTACATAAGGTCTGTGATGACAATGTGAAGACACAAAGCTTACTTAACCATGAAAAGTTTATCATGATGAACGAACATGTAGGTGTCATGAACTTCTGTTATGAGATTATTAACTTCCTACAAAAACAAGGACTGAGGGGATGAGACTCTCTTTTTCAGACAGTGAATAAGAGTCCTGAGCCCCCTCCAATCCTGCATCGTGGTGGGCCCTGATAGAAAACCCTGCTCCACATAGTGCTGAAGTAAGGCTGTTCTGATCTTGGCCCTCCTGGTGGCGCTCTGTGAGATGGTTCCTCCTCATCGTCCTGCCGCTGCAGTCTAACTGGGACAGTGTGTGGGACATTTTCTCTGGAGCTCTGCCCAGATTTCTGTCTTGCATCAGCCTACCAGAAAACAGCCTACAGTTACTGCTTCTCCGCCGCTCCGTGCATTTATTTTTATACTGTATCTGCGGACGCTTTGTGTGCCGGTGGCCCATTTCTTCTGCTCCGCCTGGGGGGGGATTCTGATGATGTTCTTGGTTTTATTCTCACACTCCAGCTCTTACTCTGCAAGGGGACATACTGTACGTCCTTTTTAAGTTAATAGGCCAGCGGATGAGAGAAGAACGTTCTCTGCCTGCTGATGGTGTTACTCTGATTTAATGACTCAAACACTGGAGCTAAACTGATGCTTGATCAGACCACTGGGGATTTGAAGTCCATTAAACAGCCCGGAGTCTGCAGGTGTTTGTGAGGGGCACCACATCCTTAAAAACCTCTTCATCTGTTCTCAGTCCTTCTCTATGCTCTGTCTTCTTTGAATGTGTAGATCACGACCTGTGCTGTCATAGGGACTCACTGTGGAAAACCTAACCATGTGATCTCTAGAGGTCATTTGTCTAAAGTTACAACAATCACATGTTTACAGATCTTGGCCTCAGAAAGCTTCACAAAATTCTTTTTAAACTTTGACCCTATGTCTACAAATATTCATAGACTGATTGGACCAATACCTCACAGACTTCCCCAGAAGTCTCCTGCGACTGGAGAATGATTTTCTTCAAAGTTTGCAGTGATATCCGCCTCAACACAGGGAGGAAATGCTATTTGTTTGAAGGTTGTGGGTTGAAGATCAAGGTCATGAAGCCCGTTTGATCCCCCTTTATTTCTGGACATGCCATCTCGAGGGTTTTCATGAAACTTTGGTTGTCAAAAGAGCTACGACCCTGAGGAAATTCAGTTTACAAAATACAGAATCTCGCTTTGCCCTGGTGTCTACTCTTCAAGATAGGGCTGGGCGATATGGCCTAGAAATAAAATCCCAGATTTTTTTCCACAACACTCGATTTACGATTTTAATCGATATTTCCCTCCCTAAAAGAAACAAAACTCCCAGTGACATAAAATGAAACAAATCAAGTTTCACCTTTATGTTGTCTAAATGTTTCCCTCTTAAAGTCAAAGTCTGGGTCATAAAAGGTTGATTATATAGCATAAACGTAGGCAGTTTTGTCTACATAAACACTAAAAGGCTGAGGTACTTTTACAGTATTAGCATGAAACTCTCTGATAAATATTTAATCTTCTTAAATAACAAATACAAGCCTATAAAAGTGCTTGTGCAAACCCTACAAGGCCGACCATCATGAAAATTGTATTTTTTTTTTTCAAAAATTACAGCTGTTTACAATTGGACTAAGGCAAGAAAAAAATCTCTATTTTGAATTTTTTAAATCTTCTGCAGAAAATAATTCAAATTAATCGATTTAATTGATTTTTTGCCCAGCTCTACTTCAAGATAATCTGATTAGACTTTCAAAGTCATTTGTCAAAGTCATAAAACCGTGTTATACAAGTTGTTGATTATCCTTTACAAATTAAACCTTAAACATCCATTGGTATCACAATGCTATTTGATTGTGTGCCCTGTATGTAGAATCTGAAGTAAGGGGCTGATTTTAAGGCTTTTTTTGTAAAAGGTATGACTTTGGACATCACTAAAATATATGTTAATTAGAAAGCATTTGGAGAGTGCAAACCTCCACCAAGGTAGCACAAATATTTCTGTTAAACATATAAGAAGCAGTTCAATGATGAAGTTGCCATCATGATATGATTCCTTGTCCCTGAAAACCTAAACCTAGCACTCAAAATCATGATAGTATCATAATTAGTTTGACACTTATTGAGCAAAACTGATCATTTGCTAATGGTGGTTATCTGGAGCAACACCAAAATCTAATCGTTTCTAAGTTGGGCCATCACCAACATCTCCTGAAAATTTAAGCAAAATCCATCCAGTAGTTTTTGCATACTTTTGCTAACAAACAATCAAATCAACTAAACAAAAAAAAATGCTGGAAAATACTTAAAGGGATAGTTCAGTTTGTTTTAAGTGTGGTTGTATGAGCTCCGCATGGTCACTAAGTCCATTAGATACAATAGAAAGTTCTCTGCTCTCCCTCAGTAAGCCACAGACTGTAAGCGTCGGTGACGAAGAAATAGACGCTAACAAGATGTACCGTACCAAATACAAAGGGTATTTTCTCCGCCTACAAGAACTCAAATCAAAAAGTAATACCACAGTTTAAGAGTACGCTCCATATGAGTGGTTTTAAGTGCATTAGCATTTCGGAAATATAAAGTTTATCTGGAACTAAGCTAACTCGTGTCATGTATCCCTCCGCGCAGGGATACATGACACGTGAGCTGCTGAATCACCCCCCCCCCCCCCCCCCCCCAAAAAAAACCAGCTCAGAAATATTTATAATATAATGTGCTTTCAATCAGTCTACAACAGGCGTCTGAAACCGGTAGTGTGTTCTCTTTACTACGGCAGAGTGATTTAGCAGACTTAGGTGGGCTTTACATGAGTACGAATTTGTAAGACTCTGGTAAAAAAAAACTATCGATCTGGTGATATTGACACACGGACGCGTATTAGCCCATGACTCTGCTTCTTTTTTGAAAACGGGTCTGCAGGTGGATATCTGGGTATTCATCTTCATGCCGTAGTTGGTATAAACAGATAAGTCCGGAAAAGACGGTGACCTCATAGCACCCCTCCTCCTCCCCGCCCCCCAACCCACATTGTCACACACACTAACAACAACGATGGCGGCAGCCGGGCTGATTCTGATCTTGTTCCAGTAGCTACAAATATTGCTACACCAGCTACAGCAACAACAGCAACAAGTGCTCATGCAGAGACGCAGCATGTTACGGGCGCATGAGCACTTGTTGACGTGGAATCCACCTCGGAGCAGAACCAGACGGGCAACCCGACAGGATTTTGCGTGGATTTTGCGTTGTCATGTAAATGCACAAGCCTATGTACAATACGATGTGTAAACAGCGATACATGTTTTGATGCCGTCCTCATGTGAGGAGGGCCTTAGTGGCCACATGGAGCTCATACAACCCCACTTCAAAAAACCTGAACTGTCCCTTTAACTTCCTTGGTGGAGGCAATGGCAGAGGTCATATTAATGACTCCCCTGATTTTCACCATCCAAACCAAAAAAGCTTTTTAGTGGCTGCAAGGTCCCACAGTCTGATACTAACAGGTGGATCAGAAATGGAAGAGTTTGTGATTTTGTTAAAGTTTGACAGCTTGATCCATGAAAAAGTCATGTCATCTTTGTTTCTGGTTTGGAACTTAAAGGGTTAGGCAGTCTTGAGGCTGATTATCTTCAGCTAAACCAGAGGAAGGTAAAGTCATAACTCTCAACAGAAGAAGCGCAAAGGGAAACATGAGTCAGAGAGGCCAGAAGCTCAGCAGATCACTGGGTGTGGTCCTCAGAAACACACAACTGTCTTTTTCCTTTTTTAACAGACGATTCTTCGTGTATGAACTCCAACGAGCTCCAGCCACAGGACGGTCCGGTGTGAGGGTGGAGGCAGAGAGAAATGCAGTGATCAGACTGTGACTCACCGCTCGCTCAGCTGCTGCTCTCGGGGTATTTTTGGATGGATGAGGGTGCGGTGCTGAGGGAAGCTGGTTTAGGACCATGTTCAGGACTTTGAGGTGCTGACGGACAATAATTAGACCAGAGAGAGTGACAAGCATTCGCACGGAAACAAGAACAGATTAAACAGCCTGCTCTGAGAGCATCAGTTTGTTAACAGAGTACCTGTGCAGTGGAGACAGGCGTGGACTGCAGCAGGTCAGTCTAGAACCTGTTCAGTGGAGACAGGCGTGGACTGCAGCAGGTCAGTCTAGAACCTGTTCAGTGGAGACAGGCGTGGACTGCAGCAGGTCAGTCTAGAACCTGTTCAGTGGAGACAGGCGTGGACTGCAGCAGGCCAGTCTAGTCCCTGTTCAGCGGAGACAGGCGTGGACTGCAGCAGGTCAGTCTAGTCCCTGTTCAGCGGAGACAGGCGTGGACTGCAGCAGGTCAGTCTAGTCCCTGTTCAGCGGAGACAGGCGTGGACTGCAGCAGGTCAGTCTAGTCCTTGTTCAGCGGAGACAGGCGTGGACCGCAGCAGGTCAGTCTAGTCCCTGTTCAGCGGAGACAGGAGTGGACTGCAGCAGGTCAGCCTAGTCCCTGTTCAGTGGAGACAGGTGTGGACTGCAGCAGGTTAGTCTAATCCCTGTTCAGCGGAGACGGGCGTGGACTGCAGCAGGTCAGCCTAGTCCCTGCTGTTGTAACTCGAGCAGAATTTGTCTTCATGTCTTTGAAATTATCAGGACGTCCCTGATGGCAGCTTGCTGCTCCGACACCTTTATGTACCTGTCAGCATTAATGGAGCCTTCACAGATGTGCAGGTTACCCATGCCATGGGCATTAATACCCCCACCATACCATCACAGATGCTGTCCTTTGACCTTTGTTCTGATAACAGTCTGGATTGTTCTTTTCCTCTTCAGTCTGGAGGACACCACGTCCATGATGTCCAAAAACAGTCTGAAATGTGGACTCAGACCACAGCAGACTTTTCCACTTTGTCTTTGCGTGGTAGAGTTTGACCTTGACCTTGTGGATGTAGAGATGAACTGTGTTAACTGACGATGGTTTTTTGAAGTGCACCTGCCGATGTCCTTTACGCAATGATGCTGCTGTATAATGAATGTTGGTTTTCAGTCTGTACAGAGTTGTCTCTGATGTTCTGGATCTGTTGTTCATCAGTTTGAACATTAAACTTGTCTTTGTAAGATACACAAAGTCCAAAAAGCATTTTCAATCATTGGGTTTCATCGCAGACCAATTAGCCAACAGAGGGGTCATTCAGTTCAAGTTTCAGCACTCTCGCTAAAACCACCTTCTGAGTGAGCTATGCTAGGTGGTACGTACAAAATGCTAATGCTAGCGTCAATTAGCTCACATTTCTTTAGCTTAACAGACCTCAGGCTGCTATAACACACCTATGCTATTAATCCATCTCCTGATGAGCAGATTCGGTGTTTTTGAAGATGTGTGCATGTGTGTGTTTGTGTGTGTGTGTGTGCCTTGGTGTGTGTGTAAGTGTGTGTTCTCATGGTTAGCTGATACTGAAACATGGCCCAGCCTCGCTTCTGGCGATGGCATGAAATGAATCTGACCCACTCCCAACATCCTCCACATCTCATCCTGCTGCTGTGAGTCACACGCGCACACACTTACACACACACAGCGGACATGCACACACGCGCACCCTCACAGCTGAAGCATATTCATACACTGCCTCACATATGCATGCATACTCTCAAGGACGAGGACTTGTGCTCATTGAATTAATCACGTTCCAATTATCAAATGCCCCCCATCGCTCACTCTCTCTCTCTCTCTCTCTCTCTCTCTCTCTCTCTCTCTCTCTCTCTCTCTCTCCATCGCTCACTCTCTCTCTCTCTCTCTCTCTCTCTCTCTCTCTCTCTCTTTCTGGATGGGGGTGGTTGTCAGCTGATTAGATAATGCAAATACATTATTTATAACACTTTGCACGTTCTCGCCGCTTTATGGGATTGCCTAGCAACCAGGGAAATGTATTCTATTGAGCGAGACCTCTGATAACCATGGAGAGAGAGAGAGGACTGGGAGTTGGCTCATTCCTCTGTTGCTATGTACGGCTCATCAGGGCCCACTTCTTTTTCCTTTTCTTTGACACCTCTCATTTTTTCCTCTCTCTACACCCGATGTTCCCAGTTTAGTTCGTTCTCACTGCTCACTCAACTCACAGTGTTGGGAAAGATT
Source organism: Scarus forsteni (assembly GCA_036419115.1). Taxonomy (NCBI): domain Eukaryota; kingdom Metazoa; phylum Chordata; class Actinopteri; order Labriformes; family Labridae; genus Scarus; species Scarus forsteni. Next base: position 4,724,812 of record JAZDUH010000431.1, read on the forward strand.
CTCCTAACTCTGAAATACTTCAGTCTCACCATAGGAGAGAGCCGATTTTAGGTCTGTCTTTGACTTCACAGAAATGGTACCAGGGCTGTCACCAAATAATCCAGACACTCTGTGCTCCAGAACACCAGCTCCCATGTTTCCTGCAGTTTAGCTGTTGAGCTGTGCTCCTCATTTCGTGGATATTTATGAATTAATAAAGTATTTCTGATGGTAGTACCTCATTGTAAAGGTGAACAATCAGGCTGTTCACCAATGTAAGAAACTACACTGGCTGTTTATTAAAGGGAGATATAATGGGCTGACATTCTGACTCCAGACTTTTCTTCAGGAGTATAAACTGACACCTAATTGCTGAGTAATCACTCTGGATCATAATAAGTCGTAGTGGTGATGACCTGGTTTAGTCCATGAAGGGGTTAATACTCCTGCAGAGTTCACTGAGTGAGCCGCCTCAGCTCACCTCGAGCTCCCCGCCTGACCCGACCGTACCTCTGATGGGATTACAGGTTCAGGTGAGACTGCTGGTTCAGGAGCAGTTCAGACGGCCACTGGATTACAGGTGTGCACGATGGAGGACACGCTCTGGAGGTCACCTGCAGGGCGCCACACTGGATTAAAAAGGACCTCGTGGTGATATCAGCGGCAGACTTCATGCACACTGAGGTCTGGACTTTAACGATGAACCTGGTCTCGGGTGTGCAGCAGAGCTTCAGCTCTAAACCTGTTCAGACCCCCAATAACACAGATACCTGAGCGAGGGCAGCAGGTCGTGCCCCAGGTCAGAGCCTGTCAGTGTTCTGTTTGCATGTCTCCCTGTGCATGTGTAGGTTTCTGCTTCCACGGACAAAAAAGATGCTCATTGTGTTGATCATCCTTAAGCATAGACCCCTGCCCCATCAGCTCTAAGTGTTTTCAGATGGGATGGAAAAAGAGCTGCATGTGATCCGCTACACCGAAGACTGTTTTTATTTAAAGATGCCATGAGGAGTTTCTAAGTAATCACTTTTAGATATATGCCTGATTGAAATACAGACTTTAAGATGAGTTTTATAGCATCAAAATAGGTTATCTATAAATGCTATTGCTTAGCATCGTGGTTATTTCGGACAGGGCTGGACTGGCCTTGATACTCAACTTCAGGAACAAGACACTTAAAACTAGTCTTAGAGCACCAGGCTGTAAGTAGAGATATATGTCATCAGAACACATCAAAAACTACCACTATGTAACTAGAAAGAGATACATTACCTCGACACTTTGCATCCTGTAAGTAGACTTAAAACAGTATACTAGTTCACTCATGCGCTAGTTGTCCAAAACTGAGTACATTTACTCCAAATTTGAGTTCTAGTGCTAGTTAATGCCCAAACAGCTTTCAACACTCCTCTTCATCTGTATTTTGTCTCTCTGGAACAAAAGTCATCTTCATACTATGAAAAAAACACAGACCGAGATCCAGCTACACTATGACCTCCATGTCATCCTGTTGTTGTGTCGGGCGTCACTGCAGGTGAACACACCTATGATGGCCCTGCCTATTTCCTGGAGGAGAGAACAAACTTTACTCTGTGATGGGACAGGAACAGTCCCGGACCAAAACTGAGGAGAAGAGAGTTCTGAGCCTGAGCATGAGTGGCATGTTTTGATTGGTGGAGCTGGTCAGTTGCGTGCTGCTTTTTCCTGTCCGGCTCTGAAACAGGAGGAAGTTTAGCTGAGCCTCGGTGACCTGTAAACCATGACCACACGTTAGTATCAGCCTGATCACACAACTTTAAGAGACTTCATTTATACAGAGCATAGCCTCTTCTTTCTCTCTTTCACACACACACTCCTACATGCATACATGTCTGTGAATGACAGAGGAGGAAATCACAGGATGTGGAGTTTGCATGCGTTCCTGTCTCTGTTCCTGGCAGAGCCCTGGGCTCTCATCGCCCAGCACGACATGCAGTGAAGGCTCCAAATCACACGTTCAGTGAAGAAGGCCACCACAGCCTCTGCAGCTGAAGGAGGGTGGTGTACCACGGTTACAGTGACACTACTGTGTGGTTTATATCGGTGATACGCACTTATTTTGGTCCTTATACTCGGGATGCAACAACACACTCAGCCCACAGTTCAGCTTTTGATGTGATCTGGCATTGACAACTTGGTTAACCCTCCCTAAATATCCCTGATGTAGTTTAAGATAATGAATTATATATATAAAAAACACATACTAAAAAAACAAAAATTATTCTTCGCCAACATCTGATATGTCCATTTCATTCCTGTATAACAAATAAAATGTACAACCTGACCAAATTATTCACGTATCTACCGGTGTGCTGATATTGAACTTTATTGTCTGATTGTTTTGTCTCCCAGCTGTCATTGAACAGCTCACAAAGAGACGTTCAATGCTCATAGAAGCTTGTAAAGTTTGTTTCCAATTGTCATCACAATGATAAAAGTCAGGATTTAAGAACAGACTACAGTTTTTAAACAAATGGACTTTCAGAAAAGTCTGGGCGTGCCTTAATGGTCATTTTGAGCAGGTGAGGTGAGTGATGACACATAGTGTGATATCTTTCTTGGCCCAACAGAGCACAGTAGTGATGCTTATACCCCTTTCAGACTGGCCAAAAAAACAGTTTAAACCCGGTAACAATCAGCTCCTGTCAGCAGTTTGAAAGGGCTAAATTGGCATTTCAACCCGGGTCGACTGGCTAATTTACGGATGACATCTGCATAACAGTCCCATGGCATTACTTCACGCCTGTCCCCTCTGTCTGTAATCTTTGCTGTCTCAGTGACAAATCCCATCCGCTTTGGTATCATTAGCGCTGAGTTTGTACTTTTTCAAAGAGGTACAGAAGTATTAAGTAAAGAACTGTGCCCATGGCCTCCATCCTACTGATTCGCCCAAAATGTAGTATACAGTATGCAAACAAAAGTGAAGTTGCAGTATGCAAAAACAGCCAGATGACGTACTGATTCGGGATTCGGAAGGTGGTGTTAGGTCTGTTCTATACCTGCGGCATTATTAGTGTAAACCACTGACAAGTCTGACATTTACCGTTATGTTCTGTATTTCTCCTTTATATTTCCACCACCTTAAATACTCAATACTGTATTGTGTGTGTGATGTTTATTCTTGAGGTGTAGTGTTTTTTTCTTTTAAAGATGCTATGAGGAGTTTCTAAGTAATTACAAAAAAGTCTCACTTTTAGATATATGCCTGATCGAATTACACACTTTAAAATGAGTTTAATAGCATCAAAATAGGTTATCTATAAATGCTATTCCTTAGCTTCGCAGTCAGGTCGGACAAGGACAACAAACACAAGCTTTGGCTTGGGTCACGTCTTTAGAACAGTCGCTGCCCGTGCTCATGGGTAGCAGAGTCTTTGTGTCGCCAGAAATAGATTCTCCTCATAGCACCTTTAAGTTGCCCTAATACACCGTCACACAAAAATCTACAAAATAAGTACTTTTGGAAATAATATGTATTCTCCACCACTGACTGTTACATATAAAATGCTGCCTCTGGCAAAATCTTTGCAGATTAATAACTGAAATGTTAACATGTACTCATAGTTTGTTTGTTTTGTACAGTTAAAATAAGTTTGGAAAATAAATCAGATGTAGACTACTTACGCTTTGCTCAAACTGGAAACCAGCGTAGCATACTACAAAATAAACCTAACAGAACAGTCAGACTACATTCCAGTGTAGTGTCTACTACATACTACGTTCATATGCAGTGTAGGGGAATTCGGAAGCAGCCAATGCTCCTTGCCATTGTTTACATGGAGGTCTGATGACGTCATCAACATGATGACATCATCTTGATGCGCCAGAGGAGAAAAAACAGCTACGTCTGCTGCTGGTTAGACGGGGTCTAACGGGACCATTAGACAGACCTGTTGATCAGGGACGTTTGAGCTCATCTTTACAGGTACAGAGCCTCAAGGGTCTTACACTGTTTTTTTCAGGGGGGCATTTTAAACTCCAAACACATCAGCAAAAATGGCATTTACATGAACCAATGAAATGTGTTTAAGTTTAATTTCATGGACAAAAAATGTCTAAAAACTTTAACGATTACAGTTGATTGGAGGTCAGATAAAGAGCTCATATTAAACAGGTGTGAGCCATGGGTAGAAACTTGTTTAATTAATTAAAAAAACAAATTAATTTTCATGAATTGAAGATTTTTTTAGGAACATAAAACTGCTCCTCAGTGACAACTCATTGCCCTTGTCAAATTTGTCTTTAACTCCTAAAATTAATTTTTGTCTTGTTTTTGTGTTTTGTTTTTTTTGCTGTGTAAATGTGCTGCTGCACCTCCAGTGATTACCACATGTCGACTTTAAATTTTTCCATTTCATTTGTTGTTTTGTGTCTCATTGACAGTCTAAGACACAACACTGTCATTTATTTTCATTTCTTTATTATCAGATGATCTGATCTGTTCTGCTGTTTCTTACTTGTGTGTTTTTCCATCTCTTATTTTAAATAAATAATCTGCTTCTTAATTCTTTAGAGATTTATCATGTTATCCTTGCAAAGACTTTTCAGTTTTCACTAAAATTGGATGAACAATGTCTTATTTCCAATAAAGCTGACCAAGAAATAACAAATATTTCAGGATGTTTGTCGCATTAACATAAAAAACATCCTCAAATGATACAAAACTTGGCAGGAAAATGTCCCATCAAAAGTGATGATGAATGACGTAGACTATTCTAAACTATGAATAGACTCCTGTACTGATAAGTTTAGCCCAGCAGAGAGGTTGCCATTTTGGATTTATCATTTAAGAAAGTTAAAGTTGCCAGTTTGGACTAACTCGAGCGTCTGTAACTGGAAAACTGAGTCCAGGGAGGATGAAGAGTCTGAGTTTTAGAGAGGAGTGAGTTGATCTTTATCATTTTCCTTTTGCCCTGCAGGGTCGTCTGCTGGTGAAAACAGAGCGTGTTCACCTCGGCGAGAAGGTCCTGCGTGACGCCGTCCAGCTCCACAGTACCTCCCACGAGGCGTGGAGCGGCCTGGGCGAGGCCCTGCAGTCCCGCGGCTCCAGCCAGGCCCCCGACTGCTTCCTGACCGCCCTGGAGCTGGAAGCGTCCTGCCCCATCAGACCCTTCACCATCATCCCCAGAGAGCTGTGAGGGGCTGCAGAGGGCTGGAGCTCCGGGTTTCTAAAAATATTGGGTCGTTCAGTTGATTCTTTTTCTCTTAGAGATCCGTCCACCTGCATTCATTAAAGATGAAGCTCAAGGAGGGCATGAATAATTTAGGACAAGCTACCTCCTCCTAAAAGCCTCATGCTGTTTTTAGCAGGACTCTCTTTCTGTTGGCGTTCAACAAATAATACGCTCACCGTCCACTTTATTAGGGACACCTGCTCACCTCTAGGTCCCTCAGTCCCATGTAAGCATGGCCTAAACCCCACTGCCTACCTGAGGATTGATGCTGACCATGTCCATTATGTATCCATCCAGTAGAGCACCTTTGGGATGTGGTGGAGCAGGAGATTCTCCTCATGGACTGTGACTGTTTGATGCTGTCATGGAGATCTGGACCAACATCTCTGAGGATGTTTCAGCTCCTTGATGAATAAAGGAACTCCGAAGCTGAAGGAGATCAAACCTGAGACCAGAGGGGTGTACTTAATAAAGTGGCCAGTGATGTTGAGACAGAGAAATACTTGTCAGTCTTTAAGCTGAGCTAACATTCCTTTATTTATGTCATCTTTCTTATTTCATATTCCTATAGGCTACTATTGGAGGTTTCTTTTTCTGTAAGACCTTTTCAATAAGCAAGATTAGGTTAAGGTTAAATTATTGAACCATTGTCACCAAACAAGAAAAAAACCCATACATATCCTTTCTAATAAATGTACAACATTTCCAAAATAACAGTACTTAGTTTGATGTACAGTTAAAGAGGGACCTTTTAGAGGAAAAGAGCTGAATATTCATGTATGCTAATGCTGTAATGATGTTGTGTACAGATATCTTATTTAAAAAGTTTAGTTTTATTTTTGAAGTAAAATGTTTATCGTTATAGCGTATAAAAGTATGGTTTGTTGTAATGTTTCTGATTGGAGCTAAAATGCTGTTTGTGTTCTGTACATCATAAATATATTTTGACAAATGTTTCTGTTTCAGCTTGGTGAACTGTCGGCATATTCATAATGACTTTAAGGACACTGGCCCCGTTTACATGGGTCAAAAAGTCCTATTTACAGTCAGATTAGTAATGTCTCATGTAAACACCTTAGCCAATCTGATCCACCCAGATCTGATTGTATTTTGGATCAGATTGTAAGAGGTGGTCTACGCTGATTGGTAATCTGCTCCATGCTTCATGTAAACGGCTGAGTGGAGCAGATTGGGTTAATAGAGAAGATTGCTCGGTCTGCAGGCGCTCCGTAGTACATAAGAGGCACGTAGTGACGTACGCAGAGCGTGCCCAAACAAACATGGCAAACAAACAGAAGAACTGGATGGTGGAGGAAACAAAATTTTTAATAGAAACCCCAACAAAACACGACGTGGATCCATCTTTCTAGAGGTAAACAGGAAGCAGGAAGTGCACCTCTTCTTCTCTTACACATTTGCAGGTAGTGGCAGAGTGACCTTCTGCACATGTCAAAGAAAAAAAACAATACCATCAGATTCAGCTGGGGCCATGCAAACACAGACTGAACGTGGATCTCTTTACTCAAAGCTCATGTATACAGATTGAATCAGATTCACTTAATCCGATCGATTTCAATCAGATTGAGGAAAACTACCCATGTAAACGGGGCCATTGTGCCGTAACTCAGGCTTAAATATGTCTGGAAACCCCAAGAACTGCTCATGGTCAACACCACAACCACAAAGTAATCAGTACTAATTCAGCATCCACCTGAATGGGCTGATGCAACTGTCATGATTTTTAATCCCTATTGATGATGACATGATGTGAGTCTGCAGGACTCTGAGTAGGTTAAAAACTTCTGAGCTGACTTTATATAATGGAATTTAGAGCAGAAACCTCCTACACCCTCAGAAAAGTGTCCTCACCCCCTCTGAGCTCAAGGCAGATGCTCACCTGGTCTTACTAAGTAAGCAGTGACTGAATTTTTTTTAAAACTTTATTTACCAGTAAACAGGTTGGGTCCCACTTTTTCCAGGGAGACCTGCCCAAGACAAAAAAACACAAAATTACAGACAAAAATACAAAGAGAGACAAACCAATTTAAAATGCACATCATTATGGATTAAAATTAGAGAGGTCTATTTGAAAGGTTATAAAATCAGCTTGGTTTCTTCAGCCTAGTTTTAATTCAAGGGTAAAAAGCTACTGAAAGTACTTATTAATTAAGTTTGGTTTGTATTAACAGGTAAAAATGTTTCAAAATAACTTTTTAAATAATGGGTAAAAAAAACTGGCTCCACAATAAACTTTTCCTTGGCTGAAGATTTAATTCATCCTGATAAGTTTTTCCACACAAATTTTCCCACCCCTAGCAAAATTCCCAACACAAATTCTCCTTCAAAGGTAATTTAAGTCCAATGTCTCTGGCTTAAAAAAAGAACAGAAAAGGGTTCAATCTGTAGGAGCTCCAAACTTAAGTCCAAAAACAGTCTGCTCAAAAAACTACAAGTTGAAAAAGTCCAAAAAATGAAGAAGAGCAGTGCATAGAAAAATTGCTCCCAGAAGGAGTCGACTCGCAGAAAGCTTCCTCTGAGTCCCAAACTGTTTTTTTTTTTTTATTCACCGACGTTGAAAGTTGCTCCCTTTAATCCAACTATTGGAATTTCAGAGTCCACCAAGTTTCTTCAGCATCTCACCAGCCGAATCTCCCATCCAAACATTTCACCTTCTTCTTCTTTGTTCCACTCAGCCCCTCCTCTCTTGATCCAACCTGGCTGCAGCAGGTCACCTGACCAGAAAGCTGCAGCTAAACAGACTGTTCACATAGGAGCAGCAGTGTCTTTAGGGTGAACATAGAGATCCCACCTTGCAAGGATTTTTTCTTCTTAAATCCCAAACTCAACAAAAAAAATGCCACCCCAAAAACCTACTTTATGGCTATGTCACAATGTCTTTGGATCAATTGTTCAACAGCTGAGCTGAAACGTCAGTGTCTTATAGAATCAACTTTCATGTTTACATTTTCAATTTAAAACATTTAAGGACACCAGCTCCATGAATTTTAAGTCTGCAGCAGATTCCAGTCTGAGAGTGCAGAGCACCCAAAAGCCCAGTTCAGTTGGAGAGCATGAAAAGGTCCTGTGAGCAAAAGGACTACTGTCCGGTTCTTCTCTGCATGATGAAAACACATAAATCAAGGGGAAGCAGACCAAGAATTGCCTTATAATTTAAAGTGTACCGGTGTATGACCCCACTGGTCACCAAAGTGGGCCATTCAACTCAAGCGTGCAGCTCACAGTGGTGAGTCAGAGGTTTACAGTGAGTGATGAACCTCATGCATGTTAGGCAGTATCTCCCATATGAAGACACTGTGCAGAGGCGTGCATGTACAAAAGATCACCATAATCTCAAACGGGTAAAAAGAATGCAGTGACAAGTCGTTTTTTTTTTTTAATTAAAAGATAAACACAACTTGTTTCTAAAATACAAACCCAGTTTTAGCCTCAGCTTTTTATAGTGCATGTGATTTCAAATTAAGGCAGTTATCAATCAGAATTCCCAAGTGTTTATAGAAGTGTACGGCCTCAAGCTGCTTTCCATCAACAGGAGAGAGCGCAGGAACATTTGGTCTTCGATCTGTTTTAAAATATTAGCTTTGTCTTATCAGTGTTTACCACAAGTTTCAGTTCATGCACTTAGAAGGATCACAAAGGCATTTTACAAATGTTCAACAGCTTGTGCCAGAGGTGCCCTCCTCCATCATGATCCACCAGCTCCCTGCAACCTGGACTGGCTTAGACCTTTGTCTTGATCTGGTCTGAACTGATATTTTCAGAAACGATGGCGTCACAGCCCCTCCACCCTCTTAAACAGCATAACAGAACAACAGAACAATGTGATTTGTGGACTCACAAGTCAGTTTCAGTCAAAAAATGTTATAAAATAAAACACAGGACCACATTATCTGCAAAAAGCAGCAACCCAGGAGGGACAGTTGGTCTGGGAACGCCTCGGGATCCCCTGGGAAGAGCCGGACAAAGTAGCCGGGGAGAGGAAGGTCTGGGCTTCCCTGCTCAGGCTGCCCCAGTGACCCAACCACGGGTGAGTGGAAGAAGATGGATGGATGGAAATACCCATATCACCACCAAAATCTTATCATTTCTAAGTTGATCCATTACAAACATCTTCTGATGTTAGCAAGACCTTCCCAGTAGTTTTTGCTTCATCTTGTGAACAAATAAACAAACAAACAAACAAACAAACAAACATACACTGGGAAAAACGTGACCTCCTTGGGGAGGTAACAGAGATAAGAATGGTGAGCAATAATGAGTTAAGTTTAAAATGATAGGAATCATGAGTATGGATCATGTTTTATTGCAGGACTTTGGGCCACAGAGAGCTCCCCCTTTACCCCCTTATGGGTGGCCTTGCTCCCTGGGCATGCATAGGTTCTCTCCTGGTACTCTGGTTTCCTCCAACAGACCAAAACTTGCTCCAAATTAGAGTATGACACGGGAGCGGATTTTCATTCCTGTCCCGTCCCTCTCCCAGGGAAAAAATCCTTTCCCAATCCCCAGCTGGAGTAAAAAAATTAATCCCGTCTTGTCCAGTTCCCATCCCACTCCCACTCAAAATTACTCCCATCTCTCTCCCGTTCCCATTTGAATAAAACCAAACATGTTGAAAAAATGTTGCATTTTTTATTTTAGGTAAAAGTTCAGTGCATATTAAAGGCCTTGCCTTTAAGTTTCACATGCCTGACATGTAAACAGCTCTCTTTTCGACTTGTCGTCTTCTCCCTCCATGTTGTTTTGTTATGTGTTTCGCTTGGAGTCACTTTTCACTTCTGGTGGTGACAGGAAGTCAAACCACTTTTGTAGTTCTTTTGTGTTGCTAGCGCGGTTAAGAGTGTTGGCTCTCGTTGAGAGATGACGACAAAAATGGACGCATCTGTTCATCTGGTTGTTGAAAATGATCATCTATTAATGTCACTCCCGCTCCTGCCTGCCCCCGTTCCTTTTTTTCCCGTCCCGTCCCAATCACGTGATTAATTAAAAAATGACTCCCATCCCGTGGGATTTCTGTGGGAATCACGTGACCCACAGGAATTCCCGAAAAATGTCATCTTCTACTCCAAATGTTGACTGGTGACCCCAAGTTGTGTTAGCGTGTTTATGAATGGTTGCATAGTTCTATATGTTGGCACTGTGATTTGCTGGTGACCAGTACTTAGAAGATCTGTCCTGTGACAGCTGGTAGAGGCCCCGCTCCCTCGGTCCAAAGGTGAAGATAATGGATGGATTAGTGAAGAGTGAGGTTTGGCCGTGAGTGAGAGTGAAGCAGAAGGTTTTTCTGAGCTGATGAAGCAGCAGCAACAAAACAATCTGTTCGTAAAAACAGAATAATCAAACACATGACTGCAGATAAGCTTTGATTATGACATAAACACTGATTGATAATGCTGTGAGACGATGATAGAGGTAATAAGTAAGACCTGTTAGAACACCTGTAATGGTTTTATAGTGTAAATATCATAAAGTGTTGCCACCCCGTCATATTCTGCAGAGTGATGGATAATAAAGAGAACAAACAGGCGGATAACTGCCCATATGATGCTTTAAACAAACACACACATGCACACACACAGGCACATGCCTTACAGTAGTAATAAAGACTGATGTGTAAACGCCCCCAATAGGAGAGCTCTGATTGGATGATGGAGGGCGGGCATACATGAAAGTGGCATCAATCAGCAGGATCATCAAAAATACATCAAGGAGCTGAAATAAAGATGAGCTGCTGCTGTGACTGACAGCCTATACATAATCTATGCTCCACATATAGAACAACAACAACACAATCTGCCCCAGGATGGAGACGCACTGCACAGCCTCGCCAACGCCATCTTCATCTTCGCTGGCGCCGTACAGGACAAGACTTAAACACTCTTTCTCAGCTGTGTGAGTGAGTTCTGCTTTAATTACTGATCTATAACCAAAATTGAGATTAGTGGATCCTTCATAACATCCTGTGATTAATGTGGATCAAAACTGGAAAAAGTTAAAATCATAAAGACATTTTACCATCAAAGTCACAAAGAGATGATTCAGATGTTTTTAACAGTTCAGTCTGCATGCAGGAGTTTGTGTTTAATAATGAGAAACACGTCAATGTACACACAGGACTGTGCATTTCTTACCTCAATATTGGTGACGTTTCAAGTTTTAATCCAGTCCTTTCAAAATTTAAGGTCTAGTCAATCAGGTGGATTTTTTTCCATTCAAACCGTTTTAAAAAAGATGTGTACCTTCTTAACCTGATGTGCCAGATGGATGGTTTCATGTTGGAAATATTTTACTAATCCATCTGAGAAAGAACCTTCAGAAACAACAGCAGCTTGTGATTGGACAGTCGTTCAGCTCGTCACATTTATCACAGACCAATCCATATCAAGCAATGCTGCTATGTATGGTGTGGCACACGTAGCAGCTATACGTAGCGGCTTACGACTAACAACAGTTAACGCTACAGCCATTAGCCATTAGCTTCACTACCTTGAGACTACCGTTTCACATTAAACTACACCACACAGATGATTCATTCAACACTTATATATGTGACATGAACCTCATCAAAAACAATCCCTACAAGTTTTCCTTGCAAACTTCTGAGGAGAGCAGATTTTGTAAAGTACCACTGAGTAACCATGATGTTTTTCTCAGTTTCCCAGCAGTGATCCAAAAGTTTGATTTCTCATAAGACAAGGTTATTGAGACTGCTTCAGAGGCCGCCATCGTTTTCAAACATGCAGTCACTTCCTGTTGTCATCACGTCCACAGCTCCCGCCTCTCTTCCCTGATTGAGCCGCTAAGCATTTAGCGGGGAGGGGCGCTGGTTTAGCGGAGTGGTTAGCAACCAGGTACGTCCCATGTTCTGCCAGCCTGGGTTTGAATCCCACCTGTGACCAGTTTGCGCAGTGTCTTCCCCTACTCTCTCTCCCCCTTTCACAGGCCTATCCACTGTCTCTGTCCTATCAATAAAGGCACAAATTGCCCAAAAAATACATTAAAGCGAAATTTAAAAAAGCATTCAGCCGAGTGACGTCATTGGTCAATAGAAGTTGGCAAGACGGACACGCAGTATTTGAGAATCAGGCAGGTCTGTCTGCTCTGCTCTGCAAGTCACCTGGCTTCTCCCTTCAGGCCTGATCATACACATGACACAATGAGGCTCAACATGCCCACATCACAAGGAACCAAACAGCCAATCAGGGAGCAGGAAGCAAACGTAGCCATGGCAGTGAGAGTAGGGTTGCCAACCATCCCGTATATGCTGGGACGTCACGTATTTGAGCCAAAGAGGTGCATGGGTAAAGAGAGGATGCATATATTTTTTCTCTCTGTGCGCCATGCATTGTGTGTCTGGCTGCCTGCCTGCATGGCCAGCTGTAAACTACAGGTACTAGGACCATTCAGTTGACAGGGTAGGCAGGCACAGCTTCAGCCTATGGCCGCAGCGCTTACGTGCTGATGTGCGTGTGACTCAGTCCCAGTGTGTGAGTGCGTATGTGCGCGCTGTACTGTGTAGCAAGCGGCTAGCGGCGAGGCAGGCAGCTGTTTGTGAGGAAGTGGAAGTATGCCAAAATTTACTACTCGTGTCGTGTCTGTGTTTTCAGGTTAGATATTGCACCTTGTTGGTTTTTTGTTCAGAAGATTTTACAGTTGTGATTTTGCACTTTTTTCATTGAAAATAAAAAAGAAATGTAGTTAAGTTTCCAAATAAGTAGGCAACAACCAAAAAGCGTTTGCACAACTTAGTTGCACTAGTAGGCCTACTCCTACATTGTTTACTGCTGTTACATTGTGTGTACATTGTTTTATAAACAGTTAAAATCCAGAAGAAGAGACAGCAATTGTTAAATGTTATTTTACACATTTTGCACAAAATAAATATATTCTTCAATGATAACTGTCTCACATGTATGCCTCAAATACAAACTGATCAAAATGATCATGGGTTGTTATTATTACAATCTTGTTACTCTACATTACTCTACAGGTTAGTATAGTAATGTGTTTGTATAATCTGTAATAGGTATAAATATGCCAAAATGCTGTATATATGCATTTTTGACCCCCGAAAACCCCAAATTTTTTCAGCCGCCAGCGGGAGGTGTCCCTTATTTCAATCTCTGGGTGTTGGCGACCCTAAATGAGAGTGAGGATGAAGCTTGAGAAACTGAGGATTTGTGGCTAAGCGTAACCTTTAATTTATATCTAACAGACTGAGGAGAGGAGCTGGAACAGAAATCTCAACCAACAGGGAGTGTAAGGAGCAGCTCCCCCGACGCAGTCCGCCATGTTTGTTTACAATGAAGTCCCGTTTGATCACGGCCGCAGGAGCAGAGAACCAAACCATGAGATCATCGGATGTTTGGGCTCTCTCAGAGCTTCAACATCAGGATCTACAGCTACAAAGGTTCTGCATGTTCCTCCTCTGATGGTGTGTATTTTTGTTTCTGCTTCTCTGTTTTGTTTGTTTGTTGACCCGCTCTCCGTGTTAGCTTTGAGAGCCTCTTGTCTGGATGGCATTCACCTGCAGTCACTGTGACTAACAGACATCACTGAGCCGAGCACTTCACTGTGAGCCGCCCGATTATGTAACTCTCTCTCCCTCTCTCTCCCTCTCCCTCCCTTCCTCTCTCTCCCTCCCTCTCCCTCCCTCTCTCTCTCTCTTTCTCTCCCTCCCTCTCCCTCCCTCCCCCCGCCCGGCCTGCCTGATGTGATGTGATGTGGCTCGGTTTCCTAGCAGCCATCCTCTTGTTTAAGAAACGGTGGGAGCACAGAGATCTGGTCTGTGGTCTGCAGGAACACACATGAAGCTCGTGTTGTGTGGTTGATGGTGTGTGTTTGTGTGTGCTGATGTCTGTTGTGTCCATGTGAGGTGTGAGTGGCTATAATCGATGTCCCAACAGCTCTTCATTGATTTGTTTCATGAGAAGAAGCCTGTTTTTTAACCCTCTCCCTCCCTGCAGAGCTCTGATCACATCTAGACTTTAGTCTTAAGTCAGGGCCGGACAACACGCTGAGGTTTCAGAAACAAGGATGATCCTTTCAAATAAAATACTGAATAATTAAGTCTCTCTCTTATCAGAGACATTTACGACAGGCTCATCTGACATTTGTTGATTGCAGTATTTTATTGGTAGATCACCAGAAGAAAGCCTGACATTTTCTGAGAGTGGTCATCTTTCTTTGTATCTACTGACTATTTCCATTCTTAATAAATGACAACAGTGTCTGTTTTAATCCGTGGCTACAGCATGGGGCAGATAACTGAGCCATTAAGCATAATTATGCTTTTGACTGCTGTTATTCAATTATAGTTTTTTATTCATAAAGCATAAACTGTGTGATCCATGCAGGGCAGAACAGCCTATCAAGATTCCATCACAAGGCTTGGTTTGGACACCCTTGGTCAAAAATCCCCTTTTTTCTCCCTCTTTTGGCATGGTGGAGAATAAAATGGAGACTGGAAATGCCCCAAAACTCAAGCTTAAAAATGAAGTGTGCTATCATTAGGTAAGCATGTTGACATTTGCACAGGACCAGCCTGAAGAGTTATGATGATATCAAACTTGTTTGAGGGCCAAGACCAGGAAGAAACTGATTAAGGCTGCAGAATGCTGGGTTGAACCACCTTGCACTTAAAACTGAGATAGAGAAGGTGGCCCATCTCCAGCTAGACGAAAGATTTTACTCTGACTTTGTCTGGAAATTTGTTTTAAAAATCCATGATTGAATTCAAGAATCTGTTACCAGCGACATAAAGACTCTGCTATCAACCTTATTAAACAGCAAAAAAAAATTCAGTTTCTGTTCTTAAAGGTGCTATGAGGAGAATCTGTTACCAGCGACATAAAGACTCTGCTACCCATGAGCAGACGCGGCGACTGTCGTAATGCTGCGTTACAGTAACCTCGGAACTGGGAGTGACATCATCTCCGACTTATCTGATTCCAGCTAAAGTCGGAAAAAAAACATGCCGATCTACCAGGCTATTGTTAGCTGTTGTTAGCACGCCCTGCGTTGTTGTTCACAAATATCACATGAAGAATGTGATTATCACTATGGCAGCATTTTTGTAAATATAAGTCTAACAATACTATGTATACAGCTGATCTAGAGCGACACACCCCAGTCAGAAGTGACAATAAATGGATTATTACAGAAGCTAAATAACTGTTCACACTGGGGGCATCCATTTTCAATTGTCAACTCGGGGGTGGTGAGGTTTCATCGAGTTCCCAGTAGCAAATTCCGACTTCGGGGGACGTTCCAGTTGCAGTGCCCTACATGGAACTCGGAAATTCCGACTCCCGACTACAACTGGAACGCACCAAAAGACGTGACCCAAGCCAAAGCGTGCATTAGTTGTGATGCCAATGAATGCAGCTCAGACCTTCCTCAGAACTCTTCATTGCTTTAAAACTTCTTTTTTCAACAACTTACAGGATGCAAAGCCACGAGGTAATGTATCTCTTTCTGGTTACGTAGCGGTAGTTTTTTTTTTAGTTTTTTTTATGTATTTTTTGGGCATTTTTTGCCTTTATTGATAGGAGAGAGACAGTGGATAGGCTTGTGAAAGGGGGAGAGAGAGTGGAGAAAGACACTCTGCAAACTGGTCACAGGCGGGATTCGAATCTGGACCGGCAGAAGCATGTACATGGGGTGCTAACCACTCCGCCAAACCAGGACCCCATAGCGGTAGTTTTTGATGTGTGACAACAAGCAGTTTTTGGAAAAACTTAGTATCACAGTTTTGTAGCCGGCTATATATCGCTACTTACAGCCCGGTGCTCTAAGACGTGTCTGAATAATATAAATTTGCTCTAGTTTTAATTGTCTTGTTCCTGAAGTTGAGTATCCAGTCCAGTCCAGCCCTGTCCGACCCGATCATGAAGCTAAGGAATAGCATTTATAGATAACCTATTTTGATGCTCTAAAACTCATCTTAAAGTGTGTATTTCCATCAGACATTTATCTGAAAGTGAGCCTTTTTTGTAATTACTTAGAAACTCCTCACAGCCCCTTTAAATTTCACATTATGACAGAAAACAGCACCTACAGTGTTCACGTTGACCACACCCTTTAATAGCTATAGTTGTAGTCTTTCCTGAAACTATCATTTAGTTTCAGTCATAATTTACTCTCTAAATTGTTTCAATTTTAATCTCGTTTTAGTTTAAAATGTCACGAAATTTTAATGGATCAAATCTTCTGTAAATTTGGTCGACTAAAATCTGAAGTGTAAAGGCTGAGGCATTTTTTATGTTTCCTTGAATTTCTGAAGTCCTGTTTTACTCTTGGATAAAATGGAACATCTAATAACCCTTTATTGAATGTTAGTAAAGTCTGAATGTCTGAATGAACAGAAACAAATGTTCCTTTGTGTGAAATGCAGTCACCTTTATTTAGGCTACATGGCAGAGCATCTCAGTTACAATACCAGAACTGACAACAAACAGTGAGCCTGCTCTACAGGAATATATCAATTCATAAAGAGAGCAGCTCTGATTGGATCACTCCACAACTTATCCCACCACCACCAAGCTAAGGCAGCTGTGATTGGATGTCCCTCTGAACTCATCCAACCTTTAACACAACCAAAGTAGCTGTGATTGGATAGATTCATCACTTGTCTCTACTTCCTACATGACCATATTAGGTCTGACTGGATTAAGACTTTCAGACATTTCAGTCTAGTTTTTAGTTGATGAAAATGTCAGCTAATTTAGTTTTAGCCTTTCTCCATGTGCTCTTTTTTTCATTAGTTACTGTCTAGTAGGGATGGGTACCGAATTCGGTACTTAAAGAGGTACTGACCGAATTCTATAGATACTACCGAGTACCGATTCACGTAAAATCAAACTGTGCCATGTTTCGGTACCTAAACATATCCTTGTGACTGTGAGGGAGTGGAAGAAGCAGGCATACTATTGGGTAGAGTAGGTGAATTTCCATACCGGACTTGAACGCAGCACAGCAATAGCGTAATGACGCCAGCAGCCGCGGGCTCAGTCAACAAAGCAAGCATGGCTGAGAGAAAGTGCTCTAAAGTATGGCTCTACTTTATTAAATGTGATGGAGATTATGCTCGCTGCAATATTTGTGACGCCACGAGTAAGGCCAGGAAATACTTCAAATCTGAGGAAGCATCTGGCGACACACAAAATTTTCCTTAAAGCTGAAGAGTGCACAATTTTTGATAGCCTCAGATCTACGACCACAAAGGATTCATTCAGCACTGTTAGCACGCCTGTGTCCAATGGAGACTAGTTGTCTGCAGCCAGAAACACAGGAAAAGAAATGGCTTTAACATTTGGTGATGGCAGCAAATGGGACAAGGAGGATACCTGGTCCAGGTAAATAAGCCTCGTGTTTAAGATGGTATTAGCTTGGCATTTATCATGGCAGTTATCATTATCAGGTCAGTTCCTCGTTCTTTGTAACGCTAATGTAAATGGGTCTGTCTGACCCATTATTAACTGCCCTAAAGTTAAAGTGAGGGCTGCAGTTATTTTATTAAGTTGTGGTTCATTTTAGTTTCTGGTTTTCATGTTGAAGAACTTTTTGGAACAACTACAATGTTGCAATACAAACAGTTGAATGTTGTTTTGATATATATCTGTCAAATTTTATATATTGAGAAATAAATTTACATTGAAGAACTTTGAGATCTTAATATTAAACAAATTAATATTTATTACCCCATAGACACACGCAAAAGCACCGAAAATTGGTACCGTTGAGTACCGATACCGATTCCCAGATACCGGGCATCGGTATGGTAACGGTTCAAATGAGAAAGGTACCCATCCCTTCTGTCTAGTAACAAAAACTATGGCAAAAATAATGAGTCAACATATTAACACAGCAAATTCGAGCATAATTCCTGTTTCTTGCAGATCCAGAAAACTTCACAAATGACTCATAACACAAACCAAGAGGTCCATCTACCCATCCACCTATCCACCTATCTATCTATCTATCTATCTATCTATCTATCTATCTATCTATCTATCTATATGTATATATTAGGATATTGGTGGTAATATGATCTGAATGTGAATCCAGGAATTTCTTCACAGGTCGAGATAGTTTTCAACATTTTGACATTGACTCACCCGACCACGTTGGAAAGAGGTTTCTGCACTCGGAGCAGTTCTAGTTTTTGAAATCTCTCTTTGTTTGTTTGTGTGTTTCTTTTCCTCTTGCAGCAGAGTGTGACTTAATGAGCATTCAATACATACGACATCAGCAAAGCTAATTTGATGATTAAAATAGATTTGAAAAAGTCTTATACGATAACACATCCCTGCCCTGTCTCTCCTCGATCGCCCACGCTCTCAACATGAAAATCCTCACAGATCAATACTTTGATTTTCACGCAGGATTCATCGATCGGCGTCGCTTCTTCTCCCGCTGAAGTCCGAGCAAAATCTATTTTTACTCGCCCCGGTCGTCGTGGCGGCGCTCTCTGCTTCCATCCTCTCCTCATTAGCGCCGTGTGTGACACCTACACACAGGCTCAGGAGATGAATGGTCTAATCCCTGCAGGGAGGGAGTGAAATATCACACACACACACGCACGCTTCAAGACGCACACACACTCATGCCGTGGACTTGACAGCTCTGGTAAAAGGAGACAGATTAATGGAGGAAGTGGCTCGCTGTAAAGCCTCTCAGAATGACAACGGACAGATGAGGCTCCATTCAGCGGACACACACAGAGACCGAGGCTTTGTGCGTTATCAAGAGGCTGCTAACAAGGGCCTCATGCTCCCAGGGGCCTCAAGGAATCAGTCTTTTGAGCATCAAATATACAGAAATATAAATTACTTAAAGATGCTATGAGGAGTTTCTAAGTAATAACAAAAAAGTCTCACTTTTAGATATATGCCTGATGGAAATACACACTTTAAGATGAGTTTTATAGCATCAAAATAGGTTATCTATAAATGCTATTCCTTAGCTTCACGGTCGGGTCAGACAGGGCTGGACTGGCCTGGATACTCAACTTCAGGATCAAGACAATTAAAACTAGAGCAATCATAGAGCGGTCACAGTGCACCGGGCTGTAAGTAGCAATATATAGCCGGCTACAAAACTACGATAGGCCTACTAAGTTTTCCCAAATTTGCTTGTTGTCACACATCAAAAACTACCGCTACGTAACTAGAAAGAGATACATTACCTCGTGGCTTTGCATCCTGTAAGTTGTTGAAAAAAGAAGTTGCAAATCAATGCAGAGTTCTAATGAAGGTCCGAACTGCATCCATTAGCTCCGTACAGGCTCTGGGTCACATCTCGTGCTGCATTCCAGTTGTAGTCAGAAGTAGGAATTTTGAGCTCCGAGTAGGAAACTGCAACAGCAACGTCCCCCAAAGTCGGAATTTCCTACTGGGAACTCGGTGAAACCTCACCACCCCCGAGTTGACAATCGAAGATGGATGCCCCCAGTGTGAACAGTTATTTAGCTCCTGTAATAATCAATTTATTTGCACTTCTGACTGGGGTGTGTTGCTCTAGATCAGCTGTATACATAGTATTGTTAGACTTATATTGACAAAAATGCTGCCATAGTGATAATCACATTCTTCATGTGATATTTGTGAACAACAACGCAGGCATGCTAACAACAGCTAACAATAGCCTGATAGATCGGCATGTTTTCCTAACATTGTAACTGGAACACTGATAACTCTGAGATGATGTCACTCACAGTTCCGCGGTTACTGGAACGCAGCATTACGACAGTCGCCGCGCGGGCTCATGGGTAGCAGAGTCTTTTACGTTGCCGGTAATAGATTCTCCTCACAGTCCCTTTAAGATGAGTTTTATAGCATCAAAATAGGTTATCTATAAATGCTATTCCTTAGCTTCGCGGTCGGGTCAGACAGGGCTGGACTGTTCTGGATACTCAACTTCAGGAACAAGACAATTAAAACTAGAGCAAATTTATATTATTTGGACACGTCTTAGAGCACCAGGCTGTAAGTAGAGATATATAGCCGGCTACAAAACTACGATAATAAGTTTTCCAAAAATTGCTTGTTGTCACACATCAAAAACTACCGCTACGTAACCAGAAAGAGATACATTACCTCGTGGCTTTGCATCCTGTAGGTTGTTGAAAAAAGAAGTTGTAAAGCAATGCAGAGTTCTGAGGAAGGTCCGAGCTGCATTTATTAGCATCACAACAAACACACGCTTTGGCTTGGGTCACGTCTTTACGACAGTTGTCGCGCGTGCTCATGGGTAGCAGAGTCTTTATGGCGCCGAAAATAGATTCTCCTCGTAGCACCTTTAAGATGACAAAGCAGTGGCTAACATTCTGGATAAATTCTACAGACTAGTAGAAACATTTAGACAGGTAGAAGCAAACACCCCCACAGTGTTTCACAGGTAAAAATGCATCCAGTGTGACACAGCCCTGTGAAGAACTCTGAAATAATGCCTGGACTTGGGCTCATAAAGCTCTTCTTACCAGCAATGTCAGTGGGCACCACCAGTTCACTTTTGAAAAAGAAAAGTACGTCTCTTGAACATATTCATTAATGACCTTGAAGCTGCTACAAACTCACCACAGCTTTAATGGGAAGGCTGGACTTTTGTTAATATAAGAATCTTAGATAATTCAGGACAGATTTCCTCACCAATCCATCCTCCAGCCTCTCTGCCAACACGTCAGGCCTTTATCATCTCACAATACAAACATTTGTCAGTTTGAACTTTAACTTTAGAAACAGCTGTTTGAAACCCGACAGGTTTTCGCGTACCCCCTACGTCACTTTGTGTACCCCAGATTGGGAATCACTGGTCTATAACAAGCTGAAACAAGGACCCTTTTCCATTAGCCCTACTCTACTCTACTTGACTCGACCCGGCTCTACTCTACTCACCTTGTGCTGCTTTTCCATTAGCCCCAGTCGCCTGCCCAACGGGGTGCAGTGTCGCTGTAAACAGCTAAGCAGCACTGCGGTGACGTCATTTTCGTCATTGACGTCACGACACAACAATCTGTGGCTTTTTGTCACAAGCCGAGTAAAAAAGGAAAGCAGAAGAAGGCTGCAGGCGGTAAGAAGAAATCCCCCTTGAGAAGCACAGGAGAGTTTTGGAAGCTATACAACAGAATGAAGCCGAGGACGAGAGCAATCCAGCTGCAAAGACATATGAGAGTAAGCTAATGGTAGCTACCGCTAGCATGCTAGGTCATCACGCTCATGACTCATCAATGACGACATTGTCTGACCAATCAGTAGCCGGCAGTCGGTGACGTCATCTTTTAGTATAGACTCAGCTCGCTTGAAACCAGAGCGGAGTAGGTACTAAAACTAGCTTGTTTAAGGAGGTACCAGGCTAGTGGAAACACGCTGCTAATCAAGTAGGACCGAGTAGAGTAGGGCCAAGGTGTGCTAGTGGAAAAGGGCCATAAGTTTAAAAAAATGTTTTTTGTTCATCTCAAAAACTTTTTCATGTTTATTCAAGATTATTCATAAAGAGAAACCTGTTAAAAGTTCAATTTTTCCCTTTTCTTTAATTACATACTGATTTAAGCATTTATGTCATAACACTAAGAAAATTCTTGCCAGATTTTTACCTCCTCCAAGGAGGTTATGTTTTCGGGAGAGTTTGTTTGTCTGTCTGTGAACAAAATAAAAAAGTTATGGATGGATTTTGATGAATTTTTCAGGAAGTGTTCAGCATGTGAAAAGGAAGAACTGATTCAATTTTGGTGTTGATCCGGATCAGCGTCTGGCCGCGATGGTGAAAAATGGGATTTCTGTGAATAAATACTGAACTAAAATAGATATCATTATGAATCCAATTGCTCATGGTATGTTTTCATGGTCAAGCAATCTAAATATTTAAATGAAACAAAGGTAGGACTAATATTTATGGTGAAAATGACAATATGGCTGAGGACTGTGGCACTGGCAGAGGTCTGCGCTCTCCAGTGCTTTTCTAGTTTTACTTTTATTTCTTAAGAAAAAAGGGTGAAAATTACTCCAAGTAAATTTCCTTACATTTATTGACAAAAAAAGACAAAAAAAAAAAACTGGCAGGCTGTTAAAATCTTCCATAACCTTAACATAAGTACCTTAGTGTTCATCTAAACCATTGAAATTTATAAATAGGGAGAGAGCAGACTCTATCTGGTGAGGAGATCACCGGGAGGCGCTCGTGAAGACTTTCTATGGCCCAGTTTACATGGAGAAAGTGTGACCTACAACACAAAGTTTTTTCCTTTGCGTATCCAAAGCCGATCTGCGTTCTGAAGGAGATGTTAGAAATGAATGAAACCGCTGTAGTGTGCATGCCAGTCCAGTAGATGGTGATGTAATTTTGCAGAGAAACAGCGCTGTTGCAATTAGTTCCCTCGTTAAGTGTCTTGCCCAAGGACACACCGACATGACACCGACATGACAGCCTGAACTGAGCTTAAGAGTGCAGCTTTCTGATAGTTATTGGAGTGAACATCCAGACTGAGCCTGGCTCTCTGATCCTCCTCTTCAGATGAAAGAAAAGTGTCAGAGTGAGACAGAGGTGGGCAACTTTAGTTACCAAGAGGGCCACATAAAACCATTTTTCCCAGCCTGAGGGCCCCATTGTTACAACTTTTCAGAAACTCTCGATGAGGAAAAAGAATGTTGGATAAACAACAAATGAGAATATACATTTTTCATAAAATTAGAATACCAACATTCATATATTACAACAAAAATACAAGTTATTATGCATAATCAAATGAATTTGATGTAGAATTCAACTAAATTTAGCTAACATACATGGAACTAAAGCCAATTAAGTTATTTCCAAATCAAAAAATGATGAGTGTTATTCAAATTTTAAAGCTCAAATATTTTGCTGCAGCCATTTTTAAAATATAGTATTAAGTAATACTTGATATAATGTTCAAAGGCTTCATAAAAGAGATTTAGAGACACTATTATAGTAAAGTAAGGTCATAAAAAACTTACAGAAGCAAATCAAATATCAGTCTAGATTATATAGAATTAATTCTATTGGATATCTGAGTTTTCTTAATATTTACAACTGCTGGTTGGGAATGAATGGCAGGCCACATTTAGTGATGTGGAGGGCCGCACTTGGCCCCGGGCCGCCACTTGCCCACCCCCGGAGTAAGAAGTCTCCAAATGTGCAGAAGTGGCGGGTTTTTCAGAGATGACCTCCATATCTGGAACAGAACATGTGATGAACACATGGGAAACTCTGCCATCACACGGACTCGGTGTTACAGTTTGAGCAGTGACTGTGTTGGCTGGTGACCCACAGTCTGTGACTGCTGACCCTCAGCATCAGAGGCTGAAACAGACACGAGTGCTCAAGGATTATATCTGATTAAGATTTTTAAACAAGTCTTTGTATTATATCTGATATTACAAATGATGATGATGCTTTTTTAAAAATCATTTTATAGACATTTAATCATGCACACACTATTAAACAGCACTGAGAGTTTTCATGTGAATGAGGATTTATTCAACTTTAACAGATTACTTCTGACAACAAAAAGGGAAAAGTGTTGTTTTTTTGTCAAATACTTCGCTAAATATAGACATAGCCTGTAATATTTCAGCAGAGAATGAGTAAAGAAGTGTTTGCAGCCTTCCATAAAATGTTATTAAAGTTGATTCTGTCTGATTTTGTTGATGTGCCTCCAGATTTTCATTTTATGCATTGTGCTGAAGTCTTTTTGAAGCTTTTTATATCATACAATTTGTAAATAAATTTATATAAATAATTTGAGCATAGACATATTTCCTAGAGTGAGGTTAATGAAATAATAAAATTATGTCTGATCTGTCAGATTTTCTATTTTAATAATAATCCTAAAGTCACACATAAAAGCAGAACTCAGTAAAGTGCTCTGATGATTCTTGCATAGCCGTGTTTTTGTCATGTTTACTGTAGATTACAGTTACAGTGGTTGTGTAATGACAGCATGTGAAGCTTTGTGAACACGAGGTGCTCTGGTTGTTGTATTTTCTGGTCACCTTCGGGCGACTCTTTAGAAACTTTTCAGCGTGTGCATCGAGCTCTGCAGGAACACGCTCGCCCTGCAGCGACGACCTGTGTTTATGTCTACTGGACCAGACCCTTTATTTATGAATGAGATTATAGAGCTGCATCTGATCCTCCTAACCTCCCTCACACCCCCTCACTCATCCGTGACTCCTCCGCCATGTTTGGACATCAGGGTAAATGGCGCCCTGCAGCAGCCTGTGCCCTCCATGTGCCCCGTCAGCACTGATTCTGTCTCTCTTGACCGGCCCACTCGCTCCAGTCGTCGCCTTGGACTTCACTTTTACTGCTGTGACTCATTTCTCATCCACTGTTGATCTTTTTACTGTCCAGGACAGGCACAAAAGTGCAGGTGTGGCTCATGCACCAGCCTGTCACTATGAATATTTCTGATAATAATTTCTAAAATGCAGCTGAATGGACAGTGGCTCACTGCAGGAGAGAGCCTCTAGTGGACACTAAAAGAACTGCATGTTTGACTGCAGAGAGCAAATTACAGTTTTTCTCAGTGGCTTTGGCACATTTCCACAACTTGTACAAGTAGCAAAACACCATGGATAACCTGCAAAAGACATTTTTTGCAAAAAAGCCTTAGTCCATCTCTCAAAATTAAATCCCTGTGTCAAAATGTCATTGCTATCAGAATGACATGTCCTTGTGTCATTGTGTACGGATAAGACAGTCCAATTGCTTAGTCTTGTTGCAGTGGCGGCTGCTGGTCAGTCAAGCTCATTTTTTTCCAGCCTACATCATAAAATTGTTTATTTTTTTAAATGTAAATTCTACCCTCTGTTCCTTTTCAAGAAAATGATCTGTGACCCTGTCGTACCAACTAGGTGTCTTTTCCAGGGATTTTACCAGTGTTCTCTCAATGGCCAGCAGAGCTAGACTGCTTAAACGGCCTTGGCCCATTGTGTTGTGGGTGTAAGACTTGAGCCTCTTTAAACAGGAGAAGCTCCTCTCCAGAACAACTGAATGTAAAACTTAGAAGATGCTCCAGTGGAGGGTTATACTTCAAGATCGCTGATTGGCTCATTTCACTGTCAATCAAAAAGGGATTCGGCCTCAGACAGATCATCCAATCATCATGCAGAAGCTGAGCGTCCAGGCCAGCCCACTGTCTCATAGACCCCCAGAGACGCTGAGCGTCCGATGGGCGGGACAAAGCCCAGCGTTTATCCAATGACCGTCCAGTTTCCACAGTGGAACAACCCACTCTACGCTTCCCCATCGAAGTCAGAAGACGCTCAGCGCCCGACTGTGTTCAAGCGCTGAGATGCTGCGGGGATGAATGAGAAGGAAGTCACTCCAGTTACCTGTGAGAAGCAGCTGATTCTGAACAAAAGATGAAGGTATTCTAGCGCATATTTAGTCAGTGAAATGTACACACAGCAGCACATATCAACACTTTTTTGGGGGACATTTTAGGGGAAGCTGAGCTTCCCTTGCAGTCGTAGAGCAATCGCCACTGTCTTGTTGTCAATATAACAGTGTACTCTGGAGAGATGCTCTGATGCAAAGATGGCTAAAGTTTTGATGACAATTATTGTCAATTATAAGTTACAAAAGAATGGACAAGATTCACTTTACATTTTTACTGTTTGTACCATTTGTTGACAGACCATGTGATTGCACTACAGAAATGAAAAGACAGCACTGTGTAGCACAAAGAAAAAAAAAGTAGAAATGTGAACATAGGACAATCGGCAAAACTGTACACATAGTGCTGTAGGAATTTTCTTCCAGTCTTCCTACACATCCTGACGTTCCTCTATGTTTGGCCACAAATTCACCTCCACATCACAAAAAAAATCTTCTCTTGTGATGCAGCGTGGTAAAAATCTTTTCGAATGTCTTATCCAGCCTCTGCAGGCATCTGCTGTGATGTCATTACACGCTGCATCCATGGCATCCAGAAGAGCGTCTGTGAATGTGGCTGGCGATCATACTCTCAATCTGCATGCTGAGAAAAATTCCTTGATGGGGTTAAGGAATGAGGAGTAGGGTGGGAGGAGCTCCATCAGGATCCTGTTGTGGGTAGCAAACCATTCCCTGATGATGTTGGAGTGATGAAGCTGACATTGTCCCAAACTATCACATACTTTGGTAAGTCATCTCCAATCTGATCCCTCTCTCGTTCAGGGATGAGGTCCCCGTAGAGAGTATCTAAAAAGGTGACATAACGCTAAATATTGTAAGGCCCAATGATGGGAGTATGGGTCAGCACACTATTCTCTGAGATGGCAGCACCCATGGTGATGTTCCCATCACGTTGGCCTGGCACATCAGCTGTAGCTCTGTGACCGATGATGTTTCGACCACGCCTTCTGCCTTTTGTAAGGCTGAAGTCAGCTTCATCCTCGTAGATAAAGTTGTGTGGTGGTTCACTTGCTTCCAGTTCCATTATACACTATATTCAGGATGCACAAAATGAGTTTTAGAAATAATATGCATTTTCATTTTGGACAAGATACAGTTACATCAAATGTAGCACAATAAGCACATATTGCATCATCTTTCCTACAGCCATAGCAAATGTGTAAAGGTCACACTCACTATACGATGTTGTATTGTTTACTGTGAGGTACAGTTACTGCATGCTCATACATGTTTTACCTGCACACACTGGTAGCCATCTTATCTGAGAAATGTACCAAAGCGACTGAGAAAAACTATAAAACAAACTGATTTAGGGTTAAACATTTGTCTCTATTTTAGTGAAATTATGTAATAAAATGTTCAATTAGGGCTAAACTGTTCTTGTGGATAAAATTGTATTTAAATATAACAGTTACAGCAGTGGGTTTTCCACACCTGTAAAATATACAGTGGCTGAATCTCAAAGGATTAAGTCAGGTCTGATTGACATGGCCTGGTCTGAGAATAGGGATGGGTAGCTTAGTTTTGCTCATTGTTCAAGAGTATTTCTCTCTTCCATTAGCCCCCTTTAATTATTTATTTACTTATTTATTTGTTGTTTATTTTTATTTTTATTTATATATATTCATTTATTATTATTATTATTATTATTATTATTATTATTATTATTATTATTATTATTATGGTTTTATTTATTTAATTTTTTTTTTTACATTAATTGTCTTTTATTCAAGTCCTGTTTATGTTAAGCTTTGCAAAAATGTTCAATAAAGATATGGTTAAAAAAAAACATACATTGGCAGGATCAGTAGATCCAGAATAGTTAACGGATCTGAGCCAGACTCAGCACATACAGGGAGGTCATCCTACATGAACACAACACGTTTATATAATAATATTAATAGTAATATTAAGTTCATATTTTGATTTTACATGAATTATTGAATGTCATCAATGGGATTTCTTATCATATAGTTTGATGGTTTTCGTGACGTCAGTCTGGGTTGGATCCAGCTGAAACTTACCTTCATGTTATCCTGTAAGATTGAAAACACACTTGTCATT